>JBBPJV010001045.1:0-11847 GCA_038088915.1 Sutorius aff. eximius
CACTGGGTTTACTTCTTATTTCTTTTTGAATTCTGGGGCACTGTTGAGGTGTTGTGCAGCAACCGAGAGTGAATGCACATCTGAGCAAAATTCCCACACGGCTATTGAACGTCCCCGAAAACGACAATAAAGTTAGCGCTGTACATAAGTCCTAGTATGTTCACATCCAGCAACCGCGCTTGTATCTATTCGCTTGCTCTCGCCCAAACTCTCGTCTACGGTAGAGATTCCTTCCCCGCACTCCTACTTAGCCGCCCACTGCCCAGGAAGATCCAATCGGTTTAAATACAGTTCTCCCATAAGTAGGACGCCGTGAGTCGGTTCACTCCCTGCAACATAGATGCAACCAACTGATTGTCAAGAGCTCGAGTGCAACACTTGCAAGAGTATCTCTGGGAGGCCATGTAACTTGGTGGTCTTCATAGATGGTACGTCGAACACGTTTGGTCCAGAGGTACGTTATGTTCCATGCCAGGCCTCGGGCTCAGCGGCTGACTAGTGTGGTGCAGAATACGAATGTCGTGAAACTGTTCCGCCAGGTGCAAACCGATAATTTGCCCCACGGGCACCAGCAATATAAAAATTATTGGACAGGGATCGGTACACAGTCTGCCGTTGGCAGTGTGCCCAATCACTTGGGGAAGAAGATCAAACGCGGGATTGAGATGGCGTTCGCTTGGTAGTTCCGCGCTAATATTTATTTCGGGCGTTTATTGAATATTATTCGGGACAGGAATGTGGAAGTCAATGTGAAGGGAGCATATGGCTGGTTGGCAGACAGATATCGAGAAGGGGCACGGATATATCTATTCGGTGTGTCGAGTCCGCCACAAGTCCTGATAAACCGTGACAGTGCCGCAGGTTTCTCTCGAGGCGCTTATCAAGTGCGACTACTTGCTGGGTTGATTCATGAGGTGGGGATACGGTTTGTTTGTTTGTCGTGCGGATGGTGATTAACTGATTTGGATCACGATAGACCGGACTAGTCAAAAATAAAGAGCAAATCGATCTGTCAGTGATGCCGTTCTTATTCGCATGAATATCACATTTTACAATTGTGCAGTGCATATGACCACTATCGACGTATTCATGCCAATGAGCTACAAGCGAGGGGGGCGGCAACAGAATTTAAGAAGACATTCAGCTGGCCGGGCGTGAGAGTTCATTTCGTGGGAGTCTGGTACGTCCAATATCCCAATCCCTCCATCTTAGTAGTTTGAATGAGAGTGTGATCAGGGACACGGTATCTTCCGTTGGTCTCTTCAAGAGAGACGCCTTCGTTTCTGCCTCTGCATCAACCATGAATGCGTGCTATTTCCGACATGCTCTTGCTCTTGACGAACGTCGCGTCAAGTTCATGCCGGAGTACTTTGTGGAAATGAATGCTCATCGTCGGAACAACACCACCGATGATCACGCCAAGGAAGTATGGTTTCCAGGAAGCCATGGCGATGTGTTCGTTGCCTGTCTAACTCGGTGCACCAGAAACCTGACTTACCTCACATCCAGGGGGGGGATGACAAGGTCAGATAGCATGTTACATAGTCAGCATGAAAGCGAGCGCCTTTGTCACGCTGGCCATGTTCCGCTTTTGTGGATGCGACAAGAGGCATCTGCCAAGGGTTTGCTTTTCGGCCCTGACGACCTCGCTTGGATCCCGGATGATATAAATCACGGAAGACAGGATTCGATGACTGCGCTGTGGCCGTTTTTCGAAATAGTTCCCCTACGTTACCAGGTGTCGTTTGCTGGCACGGGAAGAAATACATGGTGGTAAGGCCGTTCCGGTCGAGCTAGTTTCTTGTTCAACTAATAGTGATTTGCAGGTGGCACTGGTTCCAGCCTCGACGGATTATTCCTAATCAAAGGATCCATGCTTCCGTTCTGTTCGGGGATGAGTATACGGCCCGCGCAACTTTCGGAAATGATGTTGCTTTTCCAATTTTGCCGCAGAGAGCGTTGCGATCCACACCCGAGGATGCATTATGGGAGACAGAACCCCGTGACGATGGAACCGCAATGGCACTGCTGTCATCACTGGGTAGTGACCAACACAGGGCACCGGACTCGTTGGAAAGGGTGTTATTCCTCCTCGTTGAATCTTGTGAGTCCCATCCCGTTATCGTCCCGTCGATGAAATTAGAGCTCAAAATGGTCGAGTGCGACGCGACAATAGGCCTTTAGAAATGCCATCCGAACGGCACCGGTCGTTTGAGGACTACATTGGTCGCCACTCTGGTTTCCAGAAGATGGCGTTGATCATCATTTATTTCACGGCCTGTAAGTTGTTCTTCGTGATCTCCCTTTGGAAAGGACTAAGAGGGCCCAACCCCCTTAGCTAACGGTTCGATTTCTGAGGGCCCAAGACAGAGCGCTGCGAGTCTCTTAGACAATCTGTCTCGCAGTGGTCACCCGCATTGCTCAAGGACTCTGTCCCTTCTACGACTCTTCACACGACACCCAACTCTACCATTGGATGAATATCTCGTTCCCGGTGTGATTCAAGCACTGATGTTTGCGCTGGGAAGCACGGCTAACAGTCCAAACCAAACCCTCTTTCCATGGGTCACGGATAGCCTATGTAATCTCATAGACAGTGGTACGTGCAGTCCGAGCCACCTTGTGCTTGTTGTTCATATATATCCTTGACGCTGGTAGGCAACCCGAATTTGCGGGACGAGGTGATTGGTCGGTTATGTGACGGAAGTCAACGTCTAAATGAGCGTTATGTATTATTCGAAGCAAACGGCAAGCGCATTGTTATGACCGATGATTTCGTTGATTAACATCCCCTCAGTGATGAACCATCTTATGGCTTCTCTTCGAATAGTCATCTGTATTACGCAGTATCGGCCAGGCGAGGATTATTCCGGCTCCATTTGACCGTTGTTTCTGAATTGAATGTGCACAGACGCCTGCCGGGAGCTGATACAGAAAGTGCGCAGGTTGGCTGAAAGGGAGGAAAATAACGTTGGTGCATTGGCCATAGAGGCCTTGGTCGTACTGAATGAACAGCGTGAGTAACGTTTCTAATATTTTTCACCCGCGACTCATGGATATAAAAAAGTTACGGCTCTCCCATTATCTAATATCCTGCACTATTTTGGTAACACTCTCTTTACCTTCAGAGCAGAGGCGGGTCACCATGCTGGTATTCCTGCTGTGGGTGGGGGCAACCCGAACCCTCCATGGGACCGTCGTGTACTCAATGATGAAGTCTTGAGAGGGTTTCTGTTGGCTGCAGAGTCCCAGAAATCCAAGAAACGTGCCATGGCCATCCTGGCGTTATCGAATTCATGTCGAGGTTAGCGCTCGGACGAAATCCTGCTTATGGAATTAATCATTTTGCTATCAGAGTGGAAGGGGAACGAGAATATTCGTGACGACGTTTTGAATGTCTTCATTAAGCAGCTTCGGAAGAAGAATTCGTCACTGCTGGCAGTGTATGCGCTAAAGATATGCTTGGATCACGGTAAGTCAAGTTCCTTGGTATTGGAATAGGTTGGTTGAGGTATAATCAGACATGGAACCATATATCAGATTTGAAGACATGGCTCCACCTATAGTTGACATGCTTAAGAAGGGCTGGTTTGATGACGCAATAGGAGAACATGAGGGCTTCGAAATCCTCCGTGCGCTCATGCAGCGTAGTAAGTACAGAAAACTCTTCGTATGCCATACATGTATTGATATCCCACGTTTAGGAAATCTACGAGAGCGGGTCGCGAGTGCAGCATTGGTTGAATACTTGGTGAAGCGACTCGAAGCTGGGGAAAGTAACGAAGTCCGGAGGGTCTTGAACAGCCTCAGCGCACTCGGCAAGTCTTGTATCCTCATGAATACAAGTTATTAATGAGCCGTTTTTAGTGGAAGGTGACCAAACGCAGCTGGAGCCATCTGTGGATCAGGCTATCAAATACCTAGAGAGCCAAATTGAAGTGATCCAGCGCAAAGGGGTCAAGATTCTGTCTGCACTGGCCCAGACGAGTAGGTCTCTTTTTTTCCCACCTGTCCCCAAGGCTAACAGCCAGCAAGCTGTGGGTGTGAAAGTCATTCGACCACAAGTGACGAAAATAATGAAAATGCTTCTCCCGGAAGGCTACTTGGAAGCCATTGCAACGGGGCAAGCAAACGGATCTGCTTTGAATCATTCCCAGGCCACTCAGAACACCCGTGTTGCAGCGAAAATGGATGGTCCCATTTCTGCTTTGTATGCTCTTTGCAGGACCGGTCAGTTCAATATAAACTTCTTCCTCGGCTGATTGCAACTGATCGGGTTACGTCTCGAGAAGAACTACGCCAAGAAATCCAACAGTCCGAGGCGTATGCTGCCCTCAGGGATTTCCATGGTGCCAATGGGCGCTGAGTCTTGGCTAATCTGACGTTCGTAAAGGGATTCTGCTGAAAGTGGATGGGCTGTCATCCATGTAGTTACACGAGCTGATCCAGTGTGAAATTCTCAATGTACTCATTTGGCCACGGCCATACATATGTAAAATTGATAATTATCTCTGCATCTCGGCCGATGACGTTCTCGAGAAAGCGCTTGTTGTGTTGCGAGTAGGCTCTACCTAGAGGACAGTCTGATTTTCTGCACTAAACAAGGTAACGATTGCGATAGTACAGCTCGGTGTCTATGATCTGCGAAGGCTGGCTCATCTGTTTTTTCAAGGGGCCTTTGGGCTCACCTGTAAGCAACGTCATCTGCGACGTCGCCAACATACCATCTTTCCTCTGATCCACACTACGACATCATCATCCTCTCTACGTATATATAGGACTATTCTCCTCACGTATCCCCATCTTTCTTCTCTCCCTTTCTTCCAATACTATGCTCTATCCCGTTCTGTTCCGCCTGAACCCTTCAGTGTAGACGCCGGTCTACATCACCTCCGATGGGGGGCTTGGCATTTCTTTTTGGTAAGTGGACCCTTATTTTCCTTTTTTTGCCAACCTTTGTCTAATCCGAGCTCCCAAACAGACCGTTGCACCGTCGTCAATGATAATGTAGTACGAAGCAGTTTTGCAGATGGCGGCCTGCCAATAATCCTCAATCGTCTACCATCTCAGGGTGTGCTGTCGGTAACTTTTGATATGACGAGACTGATTCATTTATCAGTATCACTGATTTTCTTCCTTTGTGACTCGATTGAGTCCTCCATGTCCTTCTCCCTCCGAGTCGCTGCGCCTTTCTCCACATCGGGTGCGCTGCAAATATCTTCAGCGACTTGAGAAGGCGACCTCAGCTGAGTCTTCCACAGTCTTCTCCCAGTGTGCCCTGGGTCTGCTGAATCTGGTCGTTCTCCAACAAAGTTACGACAGATGCTTGACGTCTATGGTATGATAACGCAGACACCTAACATTGATTGCATGTGCATGTCGTGACTAGGGTCTTGACTCTGGCAGACACCAATTGTGGTGATGATAGGAAGGTTTGTGTCCTCAATGCTCTTCCGGCTCTAGAGGCTGATCTTCCTCCGCCTCCGGTGCAGTGTCGTCAGTGATATAAGGCTCTGTAACGTGCCTCTCCATCCTCCGCTTTCTTGGATCGCTCCCCTCAGAGGTCTGCTGACCTTGAACTGTGATATCTTTGGCGGTCTCCTCCGCTCCCGGATCCTTCAATGACTGCGAAGGCTGATCATCTCCTTGCTTCACCTCTGAACCGGCCGAGTGTTGGGGGACTTCTGTGGTCTCCTTCGGCCTCGAGATTCTCGGATCTCTCTCTGGAGTGCTCTTCCGGGATTTGCCAACTCCTGGCGTCTCTGGGGGTATCCGACCCTCTGAAACGCTCTGCAAGGATTTACCAGACCAAGCAGCGTCCCACCCTGTTAACACGAATAGGACATGAACAATGTTTCAAAGGCTCATACCGGTCGCAGGTCGGGGCGATCCTGTCGTGATTTTGGAAGGATCCTAAGGATCGACACGCTCAGCCTCACGTAGGTTTACAAACCTACTTGCTCACCTGCTTGCGGCTTGCTTGATTGTCGCTGTCGTCAACTGATATAAATCCTATTCAACGGCAGCTATGAGCCCAGCACTTATCCGGGATGTGTAAGCTCAGAAGACAAACCAAGCTATCATGAAAGAAGGCCGTGAGGCGAGGTTGATCCTCCAGACCTGTTAGCGGTGGCGATATGATGCCATCGTACGAGAACCCTTCGTCCACCGCGGTGAACATACTATCCAACATGAGCCGTGTTCGACTCGCCATTATGGACGGGAAATGACGAGATTAGAGTATTTAGGACAATTGTGAGGGAGTATGTTGCAGCACTGAAGAACCAAAGACAGCCTTCATTTAGTATGCCAGGCTCAAGGCTAAGGGCATCGACGTTACGTAATTACAGCAGCTTGCAAAGCGATGCGGGAAACGCCGGGAGTGAGACCCCGAACTCAACTGAGTGGTAGATTGCCCGACCTGCACCGCCACGTTGTCAATCACCACGCTTTCACCTGCCTGCCCCACTGCCCACCACACTCCTGCCTGGTCGCCCCTTGTCCTGTAAGGTTCGATCGTTTTACAGTATGTTATAGTGATGAAAACGGTAGACTTATTATAAGAAATGTCGCCACGATCGGTGAAAGAAAAAAAACGGAGTGGTACTGACATCACGAACTATAATTCCGCACCCGTTACGCCGTACAAATGTCCAATTGTTGGAGTCATCAGGTTTAAGACTTCAAGTCATTTCAGCTACACGGCTGACGTTCTTGAGGATTCTTAGATCACGGTCGCTGTGTCGTCGAGAATTGGTTCCACCACATTCAGTGAACTCAGCTCGTCTGCCAGCCTCATGGCTATCATCAGCCGAAACGTGACTTACACCCCTTTGTCGCGTTCTCCACAGCTCAAATCAAATACGGTTCTCCCATAAGTCAGACGCCGTGAGTTGGTTCACTCTATGCAACATAAATGCAACCAACTGATTGTCAAGAGCTCGAGTGCACAACTTGCAAGAGTATCTCTGGGAGGCCATATAACTTGGTGGTCTTCATAGATGGTACGTCGAACACGTTTGGTCCAGAGGTACGTTATGTTCCATGCCAGGCCTCGGGCTCAGCGGCTGACTAGTGTGGTGCAGAATACAAATGTCGTGAAACTGTTCCGCCAGGTGCAAACCGATAATTTGCCCCACGGACACCAGCAATATAAAAATTATTGGACGGGGATTGGTACACAGTCTGCCACTGGCAGTGTGCCCAACCACTTGGGAAAGAAGATCAAACGCTGGATTGAGATGGCGTTCGCTTGGTTAGTTCCGCGTAAATATCTACTTCGGGCGTTTATTGAAAGTTATTCGGGACAGGAATGTGGAAGACAATGTGAAGGGAGCATATGGTTGGTTAGCAGACAAATATCAAGAAGGGGCACGGATATATCTATTCGGTGCGTCGAGTCCGCCACAAGCCCTGATAGACCGTAACAGTGCCTGCAGGTTTCTCTCGAGGCGCTTATCAAGTGCGACTACTTGCCGGGTTGATTCACGAGGTGAGCATACCGTTTGTTTGTTTGTCGTGCGGATGGTGATCAACTGATTTGGATCACGACAGACTGGACTAGTCAAAAATAAAGAGCAAATCGATATGTCAGTGATGCCGTTCTTATTCGCATGAGTATCATGTTTCATAATTGTGCAGTGCATATGACCATTATCAACGTATTCATACCAGTGAACTACAAGCAAGAGAGACGGCAACGGAATTTAAGAAGACGTTCAGCTGGTCGGGCGTGAGAGTTCATTTCGTGGGAGTCTGGTACGTCCAATATCCCGATCCCTCCCTCCCAATGGCTCGAATAAGAGTGCGTTCAGGGACACGGTGTCTTCTGTCGGTCTCTTCAAGAGAGACGCCTTCGTTTCTGCCTCTGCATCAACCATGAATGCGTGCTATTTCCGACATGCCCTTGCTCTTGACGAACGTCGTGTCAAGTTCATGCCGGAGTACTTTGTAGAAATGAATGCTCGTCGTCGGAACAACACCACCGATGATCACGCCAAGGAAGTATGGTTTCCAGGAAGCCACGGCGATGTGTTCGTTGCCTGTCTGACTCGGTGCATCGGAAGCCTGACTTACCTCACATCCAGGGGAGGGCTGACAAGGCCGGGTAGCATGTTGCATAGTCAGCATGAAAGCGAGCGCCTTTATCACGCTGGCCATGTTCCGCTTTTGTGGATGCGACAAGAGGCATCTGCCAGGGGTTTGCTTTTCAGCCCTGATGACCTCGCTTGGATCCCGGATGATATAAATCGTGGAAGACAGGATTCGATGACTGCGCTGTGGCCGCTTTTCGAAATAGTTCCCCTACGTTACCAGGTGTCGTTTGCTGGCACGGGAAGAAACACATGGTGGTAAGGCCGTTCCGATCGAGCTAGTTTCTCGCTTAACTGATAGTGATTTGCAGGTGGCACTGGTTCCAGCCTCGACGGATTATTCCTAATCAAAGGATCCATGCTTCCGTTCTGTCTGGGGATGAGTACACGGCCCGCGCAACTTTCGGAAATGACGTTGCTATCCCAATTTTGCCGCGGAGAGCGTTGCAATCCACGCCTGAGGATGCATTATGGGAGACAGAACCCCGTGACGATGGAACCACAGTGGCGTTGTTGACATCATTGTGTAGTGACCAACACGGGGTATCGGACTCATTGGAAAGGGTGTTATTCCTCCTCATCGAATCCCGTGAGCCCCATCCCGTTATCGTCTCGTCGAAGAAATTAGCGCTGAAAATGGTCCAGTGCGCAATAAGCCTCTAGAAATGCCATCTGATCGACACCAGTCATTTGAAGACTGTATTGGTCGCCACACTGGTTTCCAGATGATGGCGTTGATCATCATTTATTTCACGGCCTGTAAGTTGTCCTTCGTGATCTTCCTTTGGAAAGGACTAAGAGAGTCCAACCCCCTTAGCCAACTGTTCAATTTCTGGGGGTCTGAGACAGGATGCTACGAGTCTCTTAGACAATCTGTCTCGCAGTAGTCACCCCCATTGCCCCAGGACTCTGTCCCTTCTACGACTCTTCACACGACATCCAAGTCTGCCATTAGATGAATATCTCGTTCCCGGTGTGATCCAAGCGCTGATGTCTGCGCTGGAGTGGACGGCTAACAGTCCAAACCAAAACCTCTTTCCATGGGTCATAGATAGCCTATGTAACCTCATAGACAGTGGTACGTGCAGTCCGGGTCACTTTGTGCTTTTTGTTCATATCTTTGGCGCTGGCAGCCAGTCCAAATCTGCGGGACGATGTGATCGGACGGTTGTGTGGCAAAGATCCACTCCCAAGTGAACGTTATGTATCATTCGAAGCAAAAGGCAAGTATGTATTGTATTCAATTGTTTCGTTGATCAACATCCCCGTAGTGACGAGCCACCTGGTGGCTTCTCTTCGGATGATAATCTCTATTGCCCAATGTCGACCACGTATGAATTATTCTGGCTTGAGGTTGACGCAGGGGATTCGCGAATTGGCCGAAAGGAGGAGAGGTCACGTTGGTGCAATGGCCGTGGAAGCCTTGGTCGTACTGAATGAACAGGGTGAGTAGCGATCCCAACATTTTCACCCACGACTCATGAATATAATAAAGTTACGATCACTCTCCCCTTATCTAATCTCCTGGGCTGTTTTGGTAATACTCTCCTTCCCCTCGAAGTCAAAGTGGGCCCTGGCGCTGATATTCCTGCTGAAAATGGGGGCAACCCGACCCACCTATATGGACGGGGTGTACTCAATAATGCAGTCTTGAGTATGTTTCTGTCGGCTGCGGAGTCGCAGAACTCCAAGAAACGTGCCATGGCCATCCTGGCGTTATTGAATTCATGTCAAGGTCAGTGCTCGAACAAGATCTTGTTTGTGGAATTAACCATTTTCCTATCAGAGTGGCGGAGTAACAGGGATATTTGTGAAAACACCTCGAAAGTCTTCATTAAACAGCTTCGGCAGAAGGATTCGTCACTGCTGGCGGCGTATGCGCTAAAGATATGCTTGGATCACGGTAAGTCGAGTTCCTTGGTATTGGAATAGGTTAGCTGAGGTATAATCAGACATGGGACCATACATCAAGTTTGAAGACATGGCTCCGCCTATAGTTGACATGCTTAAGAAAGGCTGGTTTGATGACGCAATAGGAGAACATGAGGGCTTCGAAATCTTCCATGCGCTCGTGCAACATAGTAACCACAGAGTAACTCTTCCTATGCTATACATGTATTGATATCCCACGCTTAGGGGACCTATGGAGGCGGGTCACAGGCACAGAGTTGGTTGAATATTTGGTGAAGAGACTCGAAGCTGGGGAAAGTAACGAGGTCCGAAGGGCCTTGAACAGCCTCTGCGCACTCGGTAAGTCTTGTATCCTCGTGAACACATGTTATTAAGCCGTCTTAAGTGGAGGATGACCAAACGAAGCTGAAGCCGTCTGTGGATCGGGCCATCGAACACCTAGGGAGCCAACTTGGGATGATCCAGCGCAAAGGGGTCAAGATTCTGTCCGCGCTGGCCCAGACGAGTAGGTCCCTTCTCTGCCATTCGTCCCAAAGGCTAACAGCCGGCAAGCTGTGGGTGTGGAAGCCATTCGACCACAGGTGACGAGAATAATGGAAATGCTTCTCCCGGGCGGCTACTTGGAAGCCATTGAAGCGGGGAAATCAAACCCATCTGCTTCGAATCATGCCCAGGCCACTCAGAGCACCCGTTCTGCAAAGAAAATAGATGGCCCCATTTCTGCTTTGTATGCTCTTTGCAGGACCGGTCAGTTCGATATCAATTTCTTCCCCGGCTGATTGTAACTGATCAGGTTATGTCTTAAGACGCACTTCGCCAAGAAATCCAACAATCCGAGGCGTATGCTGCTCTCAGGGATTTCCATGGTACAAATGGGCGCTGAGAGTCTTGAGTAATGGACGGGCTATCACCAGAAATTCAGATGAAGACATCCTTGTACTATTTATACGAACTGATCCAGTGTGAAATTTCCATTATGCACCTATTTGGTCACAAACATAGTCCGAGGCGGAATCAAGCCGTCACGTTAGGCTCAAAGAACAAGCGTGGTTTATGCAACTAAGACTGCTTTTACTGAGGGATCGATCGAAAGTCTGCTTTCTGCACCCGACGGGGCGCATCATAATAGTACTATACCGTCCTACTCACTCATCTCTGCGTGCTGGGTGCTGTCAGCCTGAGCGATCGTCGATTGATCAATCACCCATCATCATGATTTCAGGCGCGCTCAAGTTGTCTGCGATGATATGACAAGGCTGAGCATCCCGTACCATCTCCTTCGTCACCCTCGTGCCCTTTCTGGGCAATTTCTCCGATCTTCGGCAATTTGCGGGGGTTGTTCACTTGACTCCTTTGGTGGGACAGTGATTGCGAAGACAAAGCCAAAAATCCACCCACTGCGAGCGATGATGCAATGTTCTTGAAGACAGAAAGATGTTGAGGTAAAGACGGTAAGGCTGCGAAGTGGTGTTTCATATGCCACGGGCATCGAAGCATGCCGAAAGTCTTCGGCAGCACTGATCCAAGCTACCGTGGTAAACCAAGAGGTGTCAGACACCACTCGGAATGCACGTCCAGCTGAGCATAGTGATTAAATACCTGTTCCTTGTCCTTGTCCCTGTCCTGACCCAACCGCGTGAGCCGAGTAAGCAGGTAGCATGCTAGATTTCCCAGTAATTCTGAGTGATGTTGGGGTCCTTGAGGTCCTCTATGTCCTCATGTTGCTTATACTGACTAGAGAGACGATTGGTAAGGCTGTCCAAGTATGCTGATCGATATGGAATCCCAAAAGGGTGAAGGGCCAGTGTGTCTCAGTCAAGGGTAATGGCTTCGTTGGGGTCCT
>JBBPJV010001046.1:0-11835 GCA_038088915.1 Sutorius aff. eximius
ATTGATCTGCACCTGATCCTTGTCATGTGATTCCCTATTCCCATCCTTGGCACGTGACCTAGTCATGTGACCATATGTATCATAGGATATTCCAGACTCTTATGTACTTATGATGTCATAGGATCTAGACCACTATGTCATAGTCTAGCCCCTTATGTCACCACCTTCTCTTATATACTTGTACCCTTATTTAGTATTCAGGGTACTGGCACAGCATGGTCTGTGCACAGGCCCTTTGCATATATAAAGGGCATGGTGAGATGGACTGGATTCCCTCCAGTCTTGTCAACCTGTGCATCACCTGGGTCTAAGGGGGAGTGGCCTCTGCTGCTATTAAGCTTCCCTTCCAGTGCTGAGGCTCATACAGACTGATCATTCATTTCCTCATTGTTTACAACATTACCAGACATCATAGCCAGTTCTACCCTTGTTACCATCATAGTGTTAGCATGTCATCGGATAACCTTCCAAAGCCGTGTGCTTGGGGTTAGGGTTAGAGGTTCACCTCACCCTTAATGAGTTCCTCCTTGAGCTCATTACAAAAAATGGCACCCCATGCACAAAGATAAGGAAAAGGCTGCAGCTGTCCTAATGAGAATGTCAGGTGATGCTAGTGCATTTGTCCACTTAAGGATCTCAAAAGGATTGACCAAGGACAAGTGGCCTGACTGGGATGACCTGAAAGCAGATATTGAGAGATATTTTAAAATTGCCAGCTACAAAGAACAGGTGTACTCAAAACTTGAAAACCTCCAACAGGGAAATCATTGTACTATGGAGTTCTTAAATAAATTCCAATTCCTAAAAGAAGAAATCAAGATTGATGATGATACAGCAGTACAATTACTCTGTAAAGCCATAGATTACAAAATATACATGGCTGTACTTCAAAATGAGGGAGATCTGACATTTGATCAAACCCTAAACAAATATGCTGAAATGGGAGAGTGCTTCAAGCACATCCGGTATGAGTGAGGTCAATGCTTCATGCCATTTCAAAGAGGAGATCCCCTGTGATTCACAACCATGGGGACACAACCAGGACAAGATGCTCCAATGGAAATAGGGGCACAACAAGCAAGACTGGCACAACCAGACATTATGTGCTACAATTGTCAAAAGACTGGTCATATTGCATGGGAGTGTAAAGAACTGCAATGCCCCTGTCCCCCTCCTCGCTCAACTCATATCCAGGAAATACATGATCCCCAATATTCCCAATTTGATGAACCTGGTCTGTCCCATCCTCGATACTCATCCCAGCCACTCCGCATTCCCCCACCATCTTTCACCCTTGTCATATCTTCACAAACTGCTCAGCTCAGTCAAGGCCACCACATGGCTTCCAGTGCCTCCTGGGAGTCTGCTGAAGCAGAGGCATATTGGTGAGCATGACCCACCCAAGAAGCAAAGAAAGAGTCTGAAAAGAAGATCTCTTTAAATTAAATAGATCTAGATTACAGCGAGGTAAATCTAGATCAGACTATGTAGTTCCCTTGGACCCTTCTTTCTGTAATCACTTTTCTTCTTTACCAATTCACATAGCTATGGACTCTGATATAGAGCCAGTTATGAACATTTGTGATAAGTCATGGCTAGTTAATTCCTGTAATATTGAGGGAGCATCCCAAAAGGGCATGGCAGCCAACAATGAAGCTGTACTTAATTCTTCCACCATAAAAAAGAAAAATTTACATAGCATTACTTCAGACAAATCAGACATCTTTCATATCTATGATATTTATGAAACCCTTGCACCAACTGGCTATGTCCAGTCACAAGGACCTGTCGAGTTCTCACTTGACATGACAGTATATGGGTTCACCACCCAAGAAGGAAAATGGTGCTGAACCAAGATAGGCAACACCCCAGCCTTACTGGACTCAGGGGCAATCCACATGTTCATTGACTCTGCTTACATTGATGACAACAAACTAGAATGAGTCTCACTCAGTTGAGATTCCATGTTCTCAATGCTGATGACTTCAATAAAGCTATTGGCTGTATTCATGAAAAAGTGGTGCTGACCATAATCATTAAAGACAAAAGTGGAAACCCCCATGTGGAAGCTATTGATGTCTTCATATTATATCTGGGCAACCAAGATTTAATTATCGGTTATGATTGGCTTGCATGCCACAATCCTGATGTCAACTGGGTTGACAAAGAAATCTCTTTCTCTCATTGCATGGATTGATGCTGTGCTAACCCCATTATGGAACTTTGGTCCATTCTGGCCAAAGAAGAGGAAAAATTAAAAACAGAGGTTCCCAAAGAGTATTGAAACTTTTTGGATGTATTTTCCAGGCAAGAATCCCATTATATGCCAACCAGAAAACCATGGGACCATGCTATTGAGCTAGAGCCTGTTATAGGTGGTAATTTTTGACCATCATTCCACTTACACTTTCCATAGTTGAACTACACTTAGGGCTAGTCCCACAAGCAACAACAGACTTAGTCGTGAGTGAGTCTCACTTCTCATCTTATCTTATCTTTTTATTCCCATGGATGACCCTGTATATGGCACTTACAAGGCTAGTGCAGTCACTTCTTTTTTAGTTACATTTCGATCAGAGATCTGATCTATGGATCTTCCCTGGATTTGTCCAGGATCTCCCTGGTAATCACACACAGCCTTCCTTTAATTTCCATGTTGTGTTGTGCTTCTTTTAATCTCCACTGCTTCTCACATGCTTGATGCATGAGGCATTTCATAGGGTAGTGCCCTGCTTCCATTCCACACAGCCTAGATGGCAATGTTTCATCTCTGCCCACCCTGAGAGTTTAGGGCTTACTATAGACAGATTTGTATCTTAGATGCTAGCCATACATGTACAAACATAGTTGGTAGTATATAAGGGTGAGGTCTCCCTCCAGAGAACCTTAGTCTAGTTCTCTTGGAGATTCCCCATTAAAGGACCTCCTCTAAGTCAAACTCAGTGTTCTCCCACTATCCTCAGTGTAGGATCTAGGCAACCAGGTGCTACCTAAGCCCCTTTATTGGTTGTTTCACTAGAACTAGACTCTACCTGTTATGACCAAGCCCCAGAGGGATTGGGTGGACGTATGGAGCTGTTGCTCCACCCAGTGGCAAGGAGCACAGTACTCCTAGTGGTTGGTGATCCTGGAAAGGAATACCAGGAGGAGGAACAAGGTGAGCCTGATAGACGGACAGGCTGGAAGGCATAGGAATCTGAGAGAGTTCAGATGAGATGGAGGAAGGCCAGGAGAGGAGGCCTGAGGATGAGGGAACTGTAGGGGAATACTGCAGGGGGGCGAGGATGAAGGCCAACATCAAGTTGGGACAGGGAAGGCATTGAGAGATTGATGCATGACAAGGGTGATCAGCCACAGGCTGATGGGAAGAGGTCTTAATGATAGTACAGGACTCCTTAGGAAGGAGTTCAGGAATTGAGGAAAGACTGTGAAGAGAGACCAGAAGGATGGTGAGGGTCGCAGTGCCAGACTGAGGGTTGACTAAGATGCACACAGTGCAGAGATGAGAGAAAAGCTAGTATTGAGATATCAGAGGTAAGGACATGAGGAATGGACGGAGATGGGACTAGGCAAGTACAGGAGTACTATGTCCTAAGTACTGGGTAGGAACTAGCATAAGGAATACTATGAGGAAGGTGCGAGTCTTATGTAGTAAGGCAAGCACAGGAGTAGTATCCATAATGGGAAGGAAAGAATAAAAGAGATACTAAGTTATGTCTCGACAGAGAGCCAAGAGGAGAGGTGGAGAGATCTATGCTAAGAATACAATGGACAACCGTGAGTCTGAGGGCGAGAGATCTATAGTAGGAATACAATGGAGAGCTGTGGGTCCAGGGTAGGCAGAAGAAATAGGTCATATTGGGATATCCGGTGGTAAAGGAAGAGGAACACTGGGATTCCATAAAGGGAACTCATGTGGAACATGAGGAGAAAGGCAATCTAAGATGACAAACCATGAGGTGAGTCATTGGAGACAGTAGTCCATGATCTGCGCTTGGTGGCATGGGAATGGCTACAAAAAGGGAAACAATCATGTGAGTGAAAGAATCACGTGATAAGTGAAATGTAGTCCATGGGGTTCAGACACCGAAGTGTAGGAATGGCTACAAGGTCTGCAGTGTAGTAAGCATTAGGAATGCGAGCTAGACTGAGAGATGAAAGAAACAAAAAGGAAACAAATCGTAATATTACCCCCTTTTTATATTCTGAGCTACCACATGAAGACCAAGGGCAAACCAATGCCTGATCAGAGGACAGAGGGGATGGTCAACAGCCTATGAGGGAATGTTGGAAGTTGTGATGGGGACAGCAGGGTCCAAGTAGTGGGGTCGAAGGTGTCAATTGGTGGATGAGTGATGGGCACATGAGCAAAGGGAGGATAAGGATGGTCAGTGGTGAATCAACATCCAGGTCCAAATGGTGGTGCAAATTGTGGGTGGTACAATGATGACTTGGTGGAAATATAAACTAAAGAAGAGACAGAGAGAGGAAGGTTGCATCTAAGTGCATCTCAGGTCAGAGTTTTGTTCTGCCAATAGGAAGTCTAGGATGAGGATGTTGGAGAGTTCAGGGATGATGAACTTGGAGTTGGCTATGCTATAGGCAAAGTGCTTCTCAGTCAGAGAGAAGAGAGGATGAGGAGGACACCTGGGAGTAGTGTGGGTAGCAAATAGAGAGGATTTGCAACCGGGACAGTCCAGTATGCAAGGGCTGTGGACCAGAGTACAGGCCACTGTACTCATGAATACCTGTGGGGATAAACAGATACTCTGGCACAATCCATGTGCAGTGGTTCCTAGGATCTCTTGGGATCTTCAGAAGGAAGCGTCTGGTTGTGAGGTGATGCCAGGGAGTGTAGCAGATCCAGAGGAATGCAGATCCAGAATTGACCAATCAGGTTGAGTCTGGCTGTGAGGAGGGATTGGAAGGGAGGATACATCCGTAGGGGTGATGATTGGATGACTAACCAGGAGGGATTAGCAGCTGGGATGGATGGTTACACATGAAGCTGCCATCACAAGCAGAGACCGCTCTGCTCAGGCATGTAAAGGATGGGACACCTTGGCACAGACCATATGCAGCAGGGTGAGGGTGATGTAGGGTTTCCCGAAGGATTGAGGGCTTTCCTAACCACCAGAGTATTGGAGAGACTAGGAATGGAGTCTCCAGAAGGACAGAAGTTTATCCTGTAGGTAGAGTCAGCGAGTCTAAGGCTGGGGAGGAAGATCCAGCTTGGAATTGACCTATACCAGGGTCAAACCAATCCTAGGTGGACTGGGAGTATGAGTTGAGGTTAACATTTCCTTGGGTGGTAAGAAACGGAGATATGGTGTAGTATACCTCAACCAGGGGAGCTGGGTATGCAATGAAAGCTGCCAGCTGGGATGCAGTCCTATGCATCCATGGACATCATTGGCGGATGTCCTGGCACAGCCCATGTGCAGCAGGAGCCCTATAAGGACTCAGGGGTGGTTGCCTTGGCAGAGCAACCCAGGGTTGAGTCTGTCTCTTCAGAGATAGACCTGAGACACGGTGGTGCAGAGCTGGAACTACCAGTCTCATGCCAAGGGGTCAAGGGGTCAAGTGATCGAGGGGTTGAGGGGGGCGAGTTGAGGGTCAAGGCGATGGTGTCATGGATGAGCTCCTCTGTGGGTGAGTACAGTGGGGACGTATGAATCAAGTCCCTAGGGTCCATGCTGAGATCAGCGGGTTGAAGGTCACCATGTTCCCATATGATCGAGGGAAGGAGACATGGTAACAGCGTCTGGTGAACATACTCCAAAGTTTGCCAGATCTCCTGATACATGGCAATGGGGTCAGAGTGCAATGAAGTTGGAGCTCTAGAGTACTCTTGAGCAGTGCTGGCTTGAGTCCTAGCATGTCTAGTTCTTCGTTGTGGCAGAGGGGAGGACTCTTGAAAGGTCCTGTCTGGGAAAACAGTTGTCCTATGTGAGAACGCCATACACTGGTTTGCAGGGTGTTCAGGTAACCTGCATTGGAAGCATAGCCTTTCACAAATGCAACATTGTTGTTCCTCAGATGAGAGGGGAGGAACCCAGGGTATGAGGTGTCGAGAGGAATGAGGCATGATTGCACTTGTCAAGTCCATGATACAGGAGGACTTTATACCTTCTGTCTAGATCTAGATTATCCTTACTAGGACATGGAGTTCCAAGGATAGAGGGCTCTGACTAGGGGTTTCATAGGTGGGAGTTTCATATGGAGTTGCATGGGATCAGGAAAGTGGAGTTCCTGTCAGGGTAAGCTCTAAATCAGGAGCTTCAGGATCAAGATATGGAGTTCTTCTCAGAGAATTCCAGAGGGTCCCAACTAGGGAGTGTTGAAGTGGCATCAAGAATCGGGACAACACCCGTCGGATTGTAGGAATGGAACAAAGTCCATCTTGTATCTGGCAATGCCAGCCTTGTGGGTCTGGAAAACAGAATGGAGTTCATCAGATATCCAGCAAAGCCAGTCAAGTGGGTTGAGAATCTGTGAAAAAAAGTGCAGAAACCTAAAATGTACCCCCTTTCTAAGGGGATGAACTCTGGACATCCAATAAGGCATCAGTCTGGTCAGGTGGGTCTAGTAGGCATGGGGCAAACCAAGGTAGAAACTACCAATTCCTTGCATGGCAAATCCAGGGGACTTCGGACGATGAAAACACACTATTTCCAGTCATTGCAAGGGTCCAGTGATGGTTGGTTCAAGCCTGTACCTTTTAATCCGGTGGTTGACCTAATTGTGGTGCAGAGAGCACTCATTCCTAGCATGGCAAAGTCAAGGACTTTCCAATGTTTGGGGAGCAAACAGCAGCCAAACATTGCTAAGATCCAGTGGGCTGGACGACGAGATCTGTACCCAATGGAAGTCAAGGGGTCAAGTGCAGCTGGTGGAGAAGCAGTGGTGGTGACTGATCATGGTTTAGCCTCAATGACAAGAAACCAAACTACAATACGGAAGAAGGAATCTGTTGATTGTAAGCACCAAATGGTAGAGAATGCTGCAAGAATACCAGTGTTGGAGCATAGCTCCTTAGGTTCAAGGTGGTCAAAGATCAGGTGCTACCAATTTAATGGTGAAAGGTGGGCTATAAGCCATAAACTTCCAAATGAATGGTGAAGGGTTGACTACCAAGTTAACAGTGATGGGTGACTTCCAGTTTAACAGTGAGGATGGACTTCCAATTTAATGGTGAAGCAGTGATCTGCCGACTGAACAGTGAGGGTCATGACTGGATCCAGATGGTGATTCATGGTCGAGGATACTAGATAACGTTTGCTGTTGAGTTGTGGAATCTATCATGCAAAGCACATTAGAGGATTTTTCTATACATCACACTCATTGCAGGCATCGGTCAGGGCTAGTCAGGGTCGTGTGAGTCAACAAGATAGTCAGCTAGAATGGGAATTAGGTCCCAAGAAATCTCCCTAAGGTGGGGAGTCAGGATACGAGGGCAGAGAATGTTCCGAGATTGAAGGGTCATGGATAAGCCAACTAGGCTTCCCAAATGGCAAGTCCTCAGACAAGAGGACCAAAACATCACAAGACTACTGGCCATGGCAAGGGATCAGCCTCACCAATGATCTCCAGACTAATCAAGGACAACCAGGGTACAGTTTCAACTCCTAAACCTGATTGGAGAGCAGCATAGTTTAACGTCATGAGCAGTATGGATGTGTCCAGATAGAACACTGAAAGCCTTTTATTGCCATGCTGAGGGTGCTGACCAAGCAGTTTACCATCCTACTGGGGACATGGGTACAGAATCTAGCCTTTTAACGCCATGCTGAGGGCGAGTGGGCAGTTTTATTTCTTACCAAGGACATATGCATGGAATCTTGAAAGGATCCACAGGTCAAAGGGAAGTGGGCCATTGGCCCAAGTGTCAGAGAGGAAACAGGGTGATAGAACACCTGTGGAGGACTGAGATGCCAGCTTCAGAGAGGAACAGAGATCCGATGGGTCTGCATTGATCTAGGATGATTACAGAGACCAGATAACTGTTGTTGAAGTCGAGGGTTTCAAGGAAAGTGATTTGGGCTAACGGCCCATCAGTGTCAATGGTTGTCAATGAGTGACTTAGGGCAGAATAGCCCTAAAAAACGAAAGGAATTCCTGGAAGGTAACCAGGACGTTTGGGTTGGGTTAAAGCCCCAAGGGAACCACCAATGGAGACAAGGTGGTTGAGAGTAGGCCACATGGCCTCGAGTACCAGCAAGCAGCTGGAGACAGATCATCAGTGGGGACTTAAAACTACACTAAGGGTAGAAGTCGAAGTCGAGCAGGATGATTGCTGGACTTGATAGACATTCAAGCCTAAATGGACACTTGTTGACAGGTATAGTGACCAACCCAGGAGGACATATTGTCTCCTCGCAAAGTACACTGTAGCCTATCGTTCTACAGAACTGCCCCTAGTGCACTATGGGGAGAGCAACATTATCCTTATTTGTATGGCAGATGACCATATGAATAGCATGGGGCAAGTGCTAGTCTCGACAAGTTTTACATGATTGTGCATGTCCTGTGGAACGAAGGATAGTCACAAGTATAATGGGTCTTACAACATGAATGCACATGTAGTGCCGAGTGGAAGGAAAGACTGTTGTTGAGGTGCACAGCACCAGAGAGCTTCGGGCTATAGTGGGATTAGCTCCGAAGGATCAAAGGAGTTCCATTCTTTGATATGGAGAAATGCATGTCCGGGTTGTGGAGGTCTAGGTGTGAAGATCTGAATGATCCGAGTTGATCTAAGATAGCCTCGGAGTGTGGAATGCTTCGGAAGACTGTGGGAGAGTGCTGGAAGTGAGATCTATTGAGATCCATCTGATCAGGAGGAAAAAGGAATGCTGATAGAAGGCATGTTTGGCTACAATTGCAAAGTGATCTGAAAGAAAAATTCCAGAGAGGGCAAAGGGGGAATAGCCAGCATCAAGCATGGTTCCAGGGAGGTCGAAGGAGTGTGTGAGAGACATCGAATGACTAGGGGAATGAGTGGGGTACAACAGCTAGAAAGTGTCATCAAACTACGCTAGTTCCTTTTGTTATGACCAAGCTCCAGAGGGATTGGGCGGACATATGGAGCTGTTGCTCCACCCAGTGGCAAGGAGCACAGTACTCCTAGTGGTCAGTGATCCTGGAAAGGAATACCAGGAGGAGGAACGAGGTGAGCCTGATAGATGGACAGGCTGGAAGGCATAGGAACCTGAGAGAGTTCAGATGAGATGGAGGAAGGCCAGGAGAGGAGGCCTGAGGACAAGGGAACTGCAGGGGAATACTGCAGGGGGGCAAGGATGAAGGCCAACGTCAAGTTGGGACAGGGAAGGCATTGAGAGATCAATGCATGACAAGGGTGATCAGCCACAGGCTGATGGGAAGAGGACTTAATAATAGTACAGGACTCCTTAGGAAGAAGTTCAGGGATTGAGGAAAGACTGTAAAGAGAGACCAGAAGGATGGTGAGGGTCACAGTGCCAGACTGAGGGTCAACTAAGATGCACACAGTGCAGAGATGAGAGAAAAGCTAGTATTGAGATATCGGAGGTAAAGACATGAGGAATGGACAGAGATGGGACTAGGCAAGTATGGGAGTACTATGTCCTAAGTACTGGGTAGGAACTAGCATAAGGAATACTACAAGGAAGGCGCGAGTCTTATGTAGTAAGGTGAGCATGGGAAAGTAGTATCTGTAATGGGAAGGAAAGAATAAAAGAGATACTAAGGTATGTCTCGACGGAGAGCTGAGAGGAGAGGCAGAGAGATCTATGCTAAGAATACAACAGACAACCATGGGTCTGAGGGTGAGAGATCTATAGTAGGAATACAACGGAGAGCCATGGATCCAGGGTAGGCAGAAGGAATAGGTCATATTGGGATATCCGATGGTAAAGGAAGAGGAACACCAGGATTCCATAAAGGGAACTTGTGTGGAACACGAGGAGAAAGGCAATCTAAGATGATGAACCGTGAGGTGAGTCATTGGAGATGGTAGTCCATGATTTGCACTTGGTGGTGTGGGAATGGCTACAAAAAGGGAAACAATCACATGAGTGAAAGAATCATGTGATAAGTGAAATGTAGTCCATGGGGTTTGGACACCGAAGTGTAGGAACAGCTACAAGGTCTGCAGTGTAGCGAGCATTAGGAATGCAAGCTAGACTGAGAGATGAAAGAAACAAAAAGGAAACAAATCGTAACACTACCCAGCACCTCCTTGCCCACACTTGAAGCAAGTGTGTCATTCAAGAAGTTTAAGTTTCGGTACAAGGCTGACATGCAGCCAGTGCCTGCCTCTCACCACTCTCTTCACCCCTTTCCATTTCCCACAGCTAGCAGATGCCCTTGAGCAGTGCCTCAGGCCCCTTACCTAGCTCAGTATCTGGTAGCTTCACAGTTGAAACAGTTCCCCCACTTTGAGAGAGTAGTAGATCAGCATGAGAGAGCACTCCCGCCACCACGTCCCTTGCCCACACCCTCAGCTCCATTCGAGAAAGCCTTGGACATGTTTTTAAGAGAGTTAGAGTGGTCTTTTATACCTGCTGACTTCTCCAACCTTGACACACAGCACACAGTAGCACTAGCCATCAGATTAGCATCCCCTGACACTTATTATGATCCCAACTGAGCTGTCTCACAGCATTCGGCTATAACAGACTCAGAGCAGGAAAGGGAAGAGCAGGAGGCCAAGTTTGACCAGTTGTACAAACAGTGGGTCAGATCAGTGCATCACATGCCCATGCCCACTGTCCACTCTTCATCACCTGCCCCAGGACATGGTACACCTGCCACTATTATGAATACAGACAGGGCAATTAGCATAAAGTAAGAGGAGTCCCCCATTCACCTCCATTTGGAGTTACGCCCCTTGAAAAGAGAACAGAAGAACCCACCAGAAGCAGTAGGAAAACTGATCGTAGCAAGACCACCTAGGAGGATAAAGAAGCTGAGTTATTCAGAAATAAAGAGATCAGGCAATGGGATTAGAGATTCCATCAATGCCCACCACTTCTCTAGGATATAGCTTCATCCTCACACCCATCTCAAGGCCCCTACTCACCTTAATTTGTAATAAAATCCTTTCTCATTTTCCAACATGTCCCAAGAACTAAGAAATATTTTTAATGATGACACTGAAAAACAGATACCTACTCCAGAATGTAGAGCAGGTAGGTATAATAAGAAGGGGGTGTGGTAGGTTTGACCCCAAAGGGATTCTAGAAGAGCAGAAGTTTTGAAGGGTAAAGCTCAGAACTTACTGACTCTCTTTTAGTGCTGAAGTAAGCAACCTGAACACTCCTGGAGCAGGCAGGCAGTGTTCTGGGTTATCAGAATGTGGTATGCATTAAAGTTGCAGTGGAAAGGACAGCAGAATAGTGTAAAACGTGGCCCAGGTGCAGTTTCTTGGTTGTTAGATGATGAGTGCAGAAAGATGATCCCATTTTGGGCATGAGTACAAAGATATACTGGACCCGGACTGTTCCAGATACCAGAAACACTACCTATGATGCAAGAAAATATATATAAAGTAATCTGGCCGAAACCTGATGGTATGTAAACACAGCACAACTGGGCCTGGCATTATACTGTATTAATAGTTCATGAGAATTAAGAGAATAACTCACCAACAGGGGGATAGGGACATGCAGAACGAATGGAATGGACAATTAGGAGAGGACTGGGAGTGGACTGAAGTGTGATGGTGCATGCAATACATATGCAGGGAACCAGTGTTCCCTACATCCATGGGGGACTTGGCTACTGACTGTCCCCGGTCAGTGGAAATGTATTACCTAAGCCTTGTGGTGCATGTATCATTAAGTTGCCATGTTGTGC
>JBBPJV010001047.1:0-11830 GCA_038088915.1 Sutorius aff. eximius
AGACTATGACATAATGGTCTAGACCCTATGACATCATAAGTATGGTAAGAGTCCATAAGTACGTATGGTCACATGACTAGGTCACATGCCAGGGACAGGAATGGGAATCACGTGACAGGATCGGGTGCAGACCGATCACGTGAGCTATACTACAGGAAATATGCTAAGTCCAATGTACAATGTAGTGTCCAGAATGTAGTGAAAGTGTAGTACTAGCTAGGCTAACCCTAGACTAGGATAAAGTTAGGTTAACGGGGACGGTATCGTAACAGGTAACTCCAGGTAATGCCCAAGTGAACTAGACTGGGGAACAGTCATAGTATCACCCAGGTATATATACATATGCCAAGACTTCTTACTAATACATGACTAATATACAGTGGGAATGGTATGACAGATAAGAGAAAGGTACACCAATGGCAGAAGAGGCTCTTATCTATGACATCATAGGTCTAGACCAGTCACGTGATCTGACATCATGGAGTCCAGGCCCTAGTCACATGATCGTGGGAAAAGAAGGATAGGGGAAAGTCACGTGATCTAGTGTGACAAAATAAAGGAAAAAAGAGTAGCTATACGAGTGTACACGTTGAGAGTTAGAAAATTTAAATACATATTGTAACACTATCCCCTCTTTACGTCTTGACTTCCAGGCGAGAGAAGCAAGAAGAAGCGGAATCAGTAAAGTTTTCATACAGCGAGAAGAGAGAGCGAAATTCTTCCAAGGAAATGCCACGAACACGACGGGGGGCAGATGTGTGCTTGGAACGAAAATCCCGAATTGCATCCTGCGCATTTTCCAAGTTAACCTCAGGTTCCCAAGTATGGTCGGTTTCATCCCAACCCTTCCAGTGAACGAGGTACTCCAGTTTGCCATGCTTCAAGCGTGAGTCGACAATGAAATCCACCTCATACTCGACAAGGCGATCTTCGGTGACAACGATAGGATCGGGTCTAATGACTGTTTGACCGTCGAGAGGGGAATTGTAGGGTTTAATCCGGGACACGTTTACCACTGGGTGTATTTTCATCGACTGGAGCAATCGCAGTTCTACTGCATTAGGGAGTACCCGAGTGATTGGATAAGGGCCAAGCCATTTGGGAGAGAGCTTGGGGGATGGGAAAGGGAGCGTGAGGTTTTTGATGGATAGCCAGACTTGCTGACCAACTTGGTAATCAGGATGTTCAGATCGGGATGATTCGGCCGAACATTCCATGTGTGTTCTAGTGGCATCAAGTGCAGCTTGAATTTCCTTGTGGGAATGGATGAGATCTGAACTGAACTGATGAGAAGAAGTGGGGTTTTCGAAACCCATACGAGGGGCGTAACTCCTAGTAACGGCGAAAGGGATTGTGCTGGTGGCTGCCGTGAGGGAGTTGTTGTGTTGGAACTGAGCCAACTTGAGCCATTTGGCCCACTCGTTTTGCTTCTTGGTGACGTAGATGTGGAGGTATTGTTCTAGGTCACGGTTGATTCATTCGGTTTGACCATCAGTCTGAGGATGGAATGCCGTTGACAACTTTTGCTGAATTCCGAGCAACTTGCAAAGTTCTCAGGTGAAATCGGAGGCGAACTGGGGGCCTCGGTCTGAAACTATACTACTGGGGAGTCTGTGGGTACACCACACGTGATCTCTGAATAAACGAGCTGTGTCTAAGGAAGAAAATGTTTTTGTACAAGGGATAAAGATGACTTCTTTTGAAAATCAGTCAACGACTACCATAATAGCGGTATACCCGTTTGATTCGGGTAAGTCCATGATAAAATCGACCGAGATATCCTGCCAGGGGTGTTGCGCAGCTGGGAGGGGCATTAATTTACCAGCAGGGGGTTGATTCCCTGTTTTGGAGGTGGCACAGCCATGACACGAGTCAATGAACGTGTTGACATCTTTAGAGATCCCAGGCCAGCTGTAATGTCATTGGATTGAGGCAAGGGTGCGGGATCTTCTGGGATGCCCAGCTATCGGTGATTCGTGGTAAAGTTTAAGTATTTCAGATCTCAGATCCGGAGGGACGAAGACTTGTTTCTTGGCGTTGATGTATGTTACGACAGTTCATGGGACGCCCTGGTAACGTTTTTCTCCTCCTTGTCTTTGTACTAAGCCGCGTCATCCTGATGCTCGGACTACGTTTCCCTTTGCCCCTATCTTCGGACTACTCGATAGCGGCCACGTCCTCCCATCCGTAGCGCCTCCGCTGACCACAGGGCATGAGGCCTCTTACTTACTTCCCTCTACCGTTCCGCACCACCTCTTGACAGCGGAACTCCGTTACTTACCTTTCCCGTCTTCCCTTGTCTCGCTTAGATCTGATTGGTCTATATCCGGGTTCACCCCGTTTCACTTGCATCCCCTTTCCAGGGTTTCCACCGATCAGATAGTATTACCGCTGCCTCGGACTCATCGTTCCCCTCGATTCCTTAGACTTCCCGACGGCCGGTAATAGTTGTATTTAAACCCTCAGCTAGTATTCCTGTACTCTAGTCTTAGCGTAACTGGAATACACGCTACTACCTCCTCCCGACCGCTCTAAGTCTAGATCGGACATCTACTTCTCCAGACCTCGCGGAAGAACCGACGAGCTCCTCAGATAATCTACTTGTGCCTCAGGCCAGTAGAAACTCTAGAAACCCTCAACAGCGGTATAAACGGTCACGCCTCGCTCCACGACTGGACCGAGCGTAACAATGTAACAGCCAAGAGAGGAATCGAGATTGTAACCGTAATGGTCACCATCGAATTCATAGGAATGTTCGATGATCTTGTCAAAGATCTCTGGGGTGAGGGTAGCCTGCTTTGCAAAGAGAGCTGGAGGTAGAACAGTAACATTTTTATTTATGTCCTCGGCAGCTTCTCCATGGTCGGGACGGCGGGACAATGCATCTGTGCGACCGTTTGTCGATCCTGGTTTATAAATAATCGAGTAGTTATACTCCATTAAAAACACGTGCCAGCATGCTTGTCGTGGGGACAGATCTTGTGGTTTCTTCCAGAATTCCAGATTTCAGTGATCGGTCTATATTTCAAAGTGTTCTTGGTCTACAAGATAGTGACGCCATTCTTTTAGTGCGCAGATAATGGCAAGCAATTCCTTGTCATAGACTGGGTAATTGCATTCCGCGGAGTCGAACGAGTGTGAAATGAAACCGGCCGGGTGCCAATTTCCATCTTCTAGTTGATAAGAGAGCACAGCTCCCGACGCAATATCTGATGCGTCGCATTCGATGCACACGGGACGAGAAGAATCTGGGTACGTGAGAAGTGGCGTGGAGGTGACGATTTGTTTTAGTTTGTTGAATGCTGCTTCGCATTCTTCGGTCCATACATACGGGGTGTCCTTTTTTGTAAGGTTATTAAGCGGTCTGGCTGCATCGGCAAATCCTTGAATAAATCGGCGATAGTAATTTGCCATGCCGAGGAATGATTGCAGTTGCTTTAAATTACGAGGTTGAGGCCAGTCGGTGATGGCTTTGACTTTTGGTTCTTGCATCTCTATCCCCTCTTTAGAGACGACCATACCGAGGTAATCCACTTTATCCTTGTGGAAAAAGCATTTTGATGATTTTAGATATAGGTCATTGTCGCGCAATCGTTTGAGGACTTCGCGAACGACTTCCATGTGTTCTTCTTTAGTCTTTTTCGATGTGAAGATCATAATATCATCAATATAAATTACGACCACAGCATACATATCCGAGAAGATGTCGTTGACCATGTTCTGGAATGTTCTGGGGGAGTTACACATCCCAAAATACATAACGAGGGGTTCATAAGCACCAATTGGGGTCGTGAAGGCGCCTTTCCATTCGTCGCCTTCTTTGATGCGAACGTTGTTATATCCCCAACATAAGTCCAGGGTGGTAAACATATCTGCACCCTTGAGTCTATCAATGAGCATGGGAATTAAGGGGAGGGGGTAATTATTTTTCTTGGTATGTTCATTAAGATATCGGTAATCCATGACCATACACTTCTTCCCGTCTTTTTTGGGTATAAAAAATACAGGAGAGGTTTGATCCGATTTAGAGGGTCGGATGTAGCCTTTTGCTAGCTCCTTTTCAATAAATACACGAACTTCTTCGAGTTCCGTGTCTGATAGTGCGATGATACAACCCTTTTTCTTTACAAAGTCTGGGTTAAGCTCTATCGCATGATCCCAAGGCTTCCTTGTTGGCATGCGATGGGATTCTTGTTTGGAGAATACGTCCAAAAAGTCCCAGTACTCTTTGGGAACCTCGTTTTTCAGTTTTTCTTCTTCTTCGGCTGGGATTGACCAAAGTTCTAAGATGGGATTGGCATGGCATCGATCCGTGCATCGAGAGAACATAATTTGTTTGTCAACCCAGTTAACATCAGGATTGTGGCGGGCCAGCCAATCGTAACCAATGATAAGATCTTGGTTTCCCAGATGCGATATGAATGCGTCGATTGCTTCCACATGGGGGTTGCCATTTTTGTCTTTGACTATGATGGTTAGGGCCACCTTTTCTCAGATACGTCTGATGGCTTGGTCTGATCCATCAGCGTTGAGGACTCGGAATTCTCGGCCAAGTGAGACTCGTTCTATTTTGTTTTCATTGACATATGTAGAGTCGATAAACATGTGCATTGCCCCTGAGTCAAGTAAGGCCAGGGTGGTGCCTATCTTTGTCCAGCGCCAATTGCCTTCATGGATGGCAAATCCATATATGGTTGTGTCGAGTGAGAACTCGACGGGTCCTTGTGACCGTGCGTAGCCAGTCGGTGCGAGGGTTTCATGAATATCGTAAATGTGTAGAACATCCAATTCGCTAGAAGTATCAGTACGTAATTTTTTCTTTTTTATGGTGGGAGAATTAAGCACAGCTTTATTGTTGGCTGCCGCACCCTTTCGGGATGCTCCCTCAACTTTACAGGAAGTATCATGATTAAATAATACAGGGGGGACATAACTACTACTGTTTGAGCCGCACACCTCATTGTTCTTAGGCTCGTGAATAGGTAAACAAGAGAAACGGTTAGAGAAGGAAGAATCAAGTGGAACTATGTAGTCTGATCTAGAATCACCTCGCATGGATCTAGATCTAGCTAATTTAAAGAAACCTTGCTTTCAGATTCCTTTTTCGTTTCTTGGGCGATTCTTGCTTGCCAGTATGCCTCAGCATCTTTATTGTCCCATGAGGATTGGGAACCCGAGTGGCCATGACTGGGCCGTGTAGTTTGGGAAGAGAGAACGAGGGCAGAGGATGTTGGGGGAGTGGGGAGAGGTCATGAGGAGTAATGAGGACATGAGGGGCCAGGCTGATCGAACTGGGAGTATGTTGGATCTTGGAACATCTCCCTGTTCCTCATTTGTCGTGGCGGGGGGTGCGGGCATTGTGGTTCTCTGCACTCACATGCGATGTGGCCAGTCTTCTGGCAATTGTAGCACGTTATGTCGGCCTGTGCTGGCCTCACCTGCTGTGCCCCTATTTCCATGGGGGCACCTCATCCTGGTTGCATTCCTGTTGCCGTGAAACGCATGGGTCCTTGTTTCTGAAAGGGAATGAATCGTTGTCCCCTTTCATATCTGATGTGCTCGAAGCACTCTCCCATTTCCGAATATTTATTGAGGGTTTGATCGAAAGTCAAGTCTCCGTTGTTCTGAAGTACAGCTGTGTATATTTTGTAATCTATGGCTTTTCTGAGAAGTCGTACTGCTGTGTTGTCGTCGATCTCGATCTCCTCTTTGAGAAATTGGAATTCATTGAGGAACTCCGCTGTTCTCCTGTTTCCTTGTCGGAGATATTCAAGCCTCGAGTAGGCCTGTTCCTTGTAGTCGGATATCTTGAAGTATTTTTCGATATCCTTCTTGAGATCGTCCCAATCGGGCCATTTGTCTTTGGTGAGCCCTTTTGAGATCCGTAGGTGGGCAAAGGCACTTGCATCGCCAGACATACGCATGAGGACGGCCGCGGCCTTTTCCTTGTCTTCTCATAATGGATGCCATTTTTGCGTTGACACCCATAATTCCATAAACAGCCACCATTTTTTAAATGTGGCTCTTTTGCCATCCCAGATGCTGGGGTCTGAGAACTTTTTGTCAAATCCTTTCGCGGCGTCTTCTGTCTTGATTGTGGTAGAGATCTTATCGATCTCGTCTTTTACTTCTTGCCATGACATATTTTATTCGTCGTATAGGTAGATGGTATGTGGGCAGTTATAGGGTTTTCATAGTTTGTGGGAAGGACGAAGTGATTTCATAGTTTTGTTGGCTAGAACTTTCTGGTCTCGGGGATTGATCTTCTTTTCCCACCAGATGTCTGCGAGCCAATCGTTGGCGAAACGTACTGCTGGGTCTCCGTTAGAATAAAGGGCGGCGACGGGGGTGAGGAAGTTTTCCAGCTCCTGAGTTCTGAAAGGGTCGGAGTGACGGGGGGGGGCATGCAACTGTGAATAAAACTAATTTTCTCCTGGGCAGCTGTTGGGAGACCATTGATGAGAGGCGGCAGGTAACCGCTGAGAGGTTGGTGTTTTTACATCACTTCCGACATGGGAGGAACTGGGGTATAGCTAGTTTTTTAAAGCTAGCACACCATCACACGCAACGCTTGCAGCTATTGGGTAGAGGGGGCGGTAATGCACTTTCCGCAAAGCAATGTTATCCTTATTTCTGATGGCGGATGACCGTATGACTACTGATGTTCGGGTGTATGCCTGGAGCCCATCTAGTGGTGCCCATACTTGTTCTCCTTAACCCTGGAGTTGTGGGTTCGACCTCGTGAGAAGTCTAGTTCAAGTGAGACGAAGCTATTCTACTAGGTGCTAAGCCAACAAGGTGAAACCACAATAGGACTGGTTCTGACGCCCAGCAATGTTTTACAATGAAAAGGAAAGGAAGAAGGAAAGAGAACACGTGATACAATGACCACAGGCAGGGATAAGGAAGAGGCTAGGTATTCCACTCAGGCCTAGAGGTAACTCCAGGTAATGCCCAAGTGAACTAGACTGGGGAACAGTCGTAGTATCACCCAGGTATATATACATATGCCAAGACTTCTTACTAATACATGACTAATATACAGTGGGAATGGTATGACAGATAAGAGAAAGATACACCAATGGCAGAAGGGGCTCTTATCTATGACATCATAGGTCTAGACCAGTCATGTGATCTGACATCATGAAGTCCAGGCCCTAGTCACGTGATCGTGGGAAAAGAAGGATAGGGGAAAGTCACATGACCTAGTGTGACAAAATAAAGGAAAAAAGAGTAGCTATATGAGTGTATGCGTTGAGAGTTAGAAAATTTAAATATGTATCATAACACCATCTCTCACGATATATTAGTCATGTATTAGTAATAGTCTTGGCATATGTATATATACCTGGGTGTAGCCACGACTGTCCCCCAGTCTAGCTCACTTGGGCATTACCTGGGATCTACCTCAGGCCTGAGCGGGATATCTAGTCCACTTCTCCTTATTACCTTCACCTGTGGTATCCATTCCACATGTATTCCTCTTTCTCATAAATCATTGCCGAACATCATAGTCGGTCTTTAGTTCCACCTCATCCACACTGTTCTTGCCTTAGTTTAGATTCCATTTCAGTAATGAGAGAGGTGACATAAGGGGCTAGACTATGATGTAGTGGTCTAGACCCGATGACATCATAAGTATGGTAAGAGTTCATAAGTACGTAATGGTCACATGACTAGGTCATGTGCCTGGGACAGGAATGGCAATCACATGACAGGATCAGGTGCTGACCAATCATGTGAGCTATAGTACAGGAAATATGACTAAGTCCAAAGTACAATGAGGTGTCCATCTAGCTAGGCTAACCCTAGACTAGGAGTAAATTGAAAAGAGTGTAGATAGTTAGGTTAATGGAGATGGTATTGTAACAATGAGCCCTGCTCTAGCCATTTAAACACTCAGACTATCATGCCTCATGTTTCGCTAGCACTGCAGTCGATTTACATTCTTTTGAGCCATTGGGTCTTTGCCCTGTTCATTCTATTACTTGGACTATTTGTTCAACGACCATTGGTTATAATGACAGGAGCACTCTGGCTTGTTGCAGATTCCTGGATCTTATTGTGGCAATTATTGTCTGACACACACAGTGTTGCCTTTGTTTGGTGACTGGTTTAGTGAACTGGATTTTACTTCTTAATACTGACATCTTTGTTTCAGACTCAAGACCCAAGATTAGAACTTTCAGACATCACTCACATATTAGCCATCTGGATATTCCAAGAGCTTGAAACTTATCCCAGGAAGATCCCCCTCTGTTACGACCAAGCCCCTGAGGGATTGGATGGGACATATGAAGCTGTTGCTCCACCCAGTGGCAAGGAGCACAGTACTCCTAGTAGCTGGAGATCATGGAAAGGAATACCATGAGGAGGAAGGAGGTAAGCCTGATAGACAGACAGGCTGGAAGGTGTAGGAACCCAAGAGGATTCAAGGAATGATCGAGAAGCCAAGGGGAGTGTTGTGAGACCGTCCTCTTTAACCTAACATTTATCCTAGTCTAGGGTTAGCCTAGCTAGTACTTCACTTTCGCTACACTTTGAACTCTACATTGTACATTGGACTTAGTATTTCCTGTACCATAGCATGTGACCACATCATGTGACTGCCATTCCCGTCCCTGGCACATGACCTAGTCATGTGACCATATGTACCATAGTAGCTTACGGACTATTACATATCTATGATGTCATAGGGTCTAGACCACTACATCATAGTCTAGCCCCTTACGTCACCACACTCTCTCATGTATTATTACTATATGGGGTACAGCACAGCATGGTCTGTGTGCTGGCCTCTCTGCATATATAAAGGGCATGATGAGACGGACTGGATTCCCTCCAGTCTTGTCAACCTGTGCATAGCCTGGATCTAAGGGGGAGCAGCCATCAGCTGCTCTATGCTTCCCCTCCAGTGTGATGGCTCATACTTGACTGTCCATTCTCTTCCTCATCGTCTACACCATTGCCAGGCATCATAGCCGGTCCTCTTCATTATAGATCGTGGTTAGCACGTCATCGGGTGGCCCTCCAATGCCATGCGCTTGGGGTTAGGGTTAGAGGTTCGCCTCACCCTTAATGAGTTCCTCCTTGGGCTTGTTACAGGGAGGGCCGGAGGATGAGGAACCTGCAAGGGGAATACTGCAGGGGAGGAGGACGAAGGCCAACATCAAGTTGGGACGAGAGAGGCTTCGAGGAAATGAAGCATGATGAAGATGATCAGCCACAGGCTGACAAGAAGGGGACTTAATGATAGTATGGGACTCTAGAAAGAACTCCAAGGATCAAAGAAAGTGAAACAACCCAAAGGATGCATTATGAGTGCACCTGGTTGCCTAGTACCTAGTACTGGAGAAGGGAGAACCACTGAGTTTGACTTAGAGGAGGTCCTGTGGGGGAATCTCCAAGAGAACTAGACTGAAGTTCTCTGGAGGGGGACTTCACCCTTATATACTACCAACTATATTTGTACATGTATGGCTAGCATCTAAGATACAAATCCATCTATAGTAAGCCCTAGACCCTCAGGGTGGGTGGAGATGAAACACTGCCATCTAGGCTGTGTGGAATGGAAGCAGGGCACTGCCCTATGAAATGCCTCATGCCTCAAGCATGTCAGAAGTAACGGAGATTAAAAGAAGCACAACACAGCACAGAAATTAAAAGAAGGCTGTGTGTGACCAAAGGGGAAGATTTTGGGTAGATCCAGGGAAGATCCATAGATCAGATCTCCGATTGAAATGTAACTAAAAAGAGAAATGGCTGCACTAGCCTTGTAAGTGCCATATACAAGGATGTCCATGGAAAGAAGAGATAAGATAAGATAAGAAGTGAGACTTGCTCACGACTAAGTCTGTTATTGCTTGTGGGACTAGCCCAGAGTGTAGTTCAACTACGAACAGTGTAAGTGAAATGATGGTCAAAAATTACCACCTATAACAGAAAGACAGTGAAGGGATGCCCGAAGGATGGTGATGGTCACAGTGCCAGACTGAGGGTCGACAAAGATGCACACAGTGCAGAGATGAGAGAAAAGCTAGTATTGGGATATCAGAGGTAAGGACATGAGGGACTAGACAAGTATGGGAGTACTATGTCCTAAGTACCAGGTAGGAACTAGTGTAAGGAATACTACAAGGAAGGTGCGAGTCTTATATAGTAAGGTGAGCGTGGGAAAGTAGTATCCGTAATAGGAAAGAGAGAATAAAAGAGATACTAAGGTATATCTTGATGGAGAGCTGAGATGAGAGATGGAGAGATCTATGCTAAGAATACAATGGACAATTGTGGGTCCAAGGACAAGAGATCTATAGTAAGAATACAACGGGGAGCCATGTGTCCAGGGTAGACAGAAGGAAAGGAATAGGCCATATTAGGATATCCAGTGATAAAGGAAGAAGAACACCAGAATTCCGAAAAGGGAACTTGTGTAGAACATGAGGAGAAAGACAATCTAAGATGACAAACCATGAGGTGAGTCATTGGAAATGGTAGTTCATGATCCACACTTGGTGGCATGGGAATGGCTACAAAAAGGATAATAGTCACGTGAGTAAAAGAATCACGTGATAGGCGAAATGTAGTCCATGGGATTTGGACACTGAAGTGTAGGAATGGCTACAAGGTCTGCAGTGTAGCGAGTATTAGGAATGCAAGCTAGACTGTGAGACAAAAGGAAAATCAAAGTGGTCTGCAGTGTAGTGAGCATTAGGAATGTGAGCTAGACTGTGAAACGAAAGAAGTAAAAAGGAAACAAATTATAACACCCTCCTCTCTATCACTCCTTCAGTGTACCTCCTTATAGGTCCGCTTATAGACATCCCTCTGACTTTGTTTGCTTTGTGGACGATACAATCATCAACTCTACTCTCTTTCCAGGCCCCTATGGTCTGAGGCGCTCCCCACATCAATCTTCTACTTCTCTCAACAGATCTCACTCGTGTTCTGCACCATTCCATCACTCCACTGCTAGTCCAACCTCTCATGCTCACAATGGCCAGCCTCCACTCTCTAGAAATCAGAGAAGATAATGAACTCACTCTTCTGATAGTAGAGCAACTTCCAGTCGACCCTCAGTGTCTCAGAATCCCTTTGGACGATGAGATCATTCCAGTTCCAGACACCTTCATCTCTGAGTACTCAACAGAGGTGCTCCATTACCTGAATTGTCAAATCCTGACCAATCAGAGACAGGTGTTCGAAGAAATACCAGAATGGGTCGAAGGAGAGAAAGAGAGGCAAGAATTCAAGGTTGGGAGATTTATTCTACTCCAGAAACTCCCATACCTTCAGGACCATTGTCAGCTGGGCTTCCTGTTATAGGTGGTAATTTTTGACCATCATATCACTTACACTCTTCATAGTTGAACTACACTCTGGGCTAGTCTCACAAGCAATAACAGACTTAGTTGTGAGCGAGTCTCACTTCTTATCTTATCTTATCTTTCTATTCCCACGGACATCCTTGTATATGGCACTTACAAGGCTAGTGAAGCCACTTCTTCTTTTAGCACATTTCAATCGGAGATCTGATCTATGGATCTTCCCTGGATCTGCCCAAGATCTTCCCCATTGGTCACACACAGCCTTCTTTTAATTTTCGTGCTGTGTTGTGCTTCTTTTAATCTCCGTTGCTTCTGACATGCTTGATGCATGAGGCATTTCATAGGGCAGTGCCCTGCTTCCATTCCACACAGCCTAGACGGCAGTGTTTCATCTCCACCCACCCTGAGGGTATAGGGCTTACTATAGACGGACTCATATCTTAGATCTAGCCATACATGTACAAACATAGTTGGTAGTATATAAGGGCGAAGTCCCCCTCCAGAGA
>JBBPJV010001048.1:0-11824 GCA_038088915.1 Sutorius aff. eximius
GACCGAGGCCATGCTCGACCCGGAGGGTTGAATCATTGGCATTAGCGCCCGCGTCCTGCTTTCCATATTCATCCATTCCTTATCCATCTGATTACATCTCTCACGTTCCCACAAGGGCCTATCGATATCAATTGGGTGTCCAGAACCTCCCACCTTCAAAGAGTAGGCCATGTGTGACCTTCCAGACATACGCACCCTCCCCCTCCCCCGTGTCGATCCCTGGCACGAAGACGGCAATGTCGTCCTCGCTACACAGAACAAGTACTTTTGCGTGCATCGCACCGTCCTGAGTGCCTACTCGGATGTGTTCAGGGACATGTTTGAGAGCTGCCGTCGGGTCACGGACAAGGACGGGGAGACAGAGTTGATCGACGAGCGTCCAGTTGTGCACCTCGACGACCCAGTGAGCGATCTACAGATCGTCCTCAAGGCGTTGTATGACCGAAGGCAAGTCGCGCGGACGCGTTCAAACACCGATCATCATCGACCGTGACTGACGCGACGAGCGTACCAGCTACCCCCTTCCTCACTACCAAAAGATGCCTCTCCCGATCGTGGCTGCGTTCCTCCGCCTGGGTGACAAATATGCCATCCAAACGCTCGTCAACGAAGCTAAAGAGCGGCTATGCCCCTCCATGCCCATCATGACGAAAAATGATGCGTTTCTGTTCGCGCCCGGTGGCACGGATCTATTCCCGGGTGTCTGCGATAGCGATCCACACAACTTTCAGATTATGAATCTGTTGGAGGAGATGGGACTGCGTGCACCGCTTCCGCTGGCGATGTATCAGTGTGCGGTCACATGTCCCCTGGACAACATCGCGGATGGGTACACGTGGAAGGACACTTCGTATGTCCTCTCTCCCGCCAACATGCGGGCGTTCATCAGAATGAGGGGCAGGCTTGAAAAGATCCGGTTGCAGTCTGTGAAGAGCCTGTATGGGCGGCAAGCGTGTGTTAACGTGGGCTGTAGATCGAGCCCACAGCTCTTATGGTCGGACGTCAGGGTCATCGCGGCATCGGCAATTGGGGTGGAGGGGTTCTGCCAACATTGCAAAACGACGTTGAACACGAACCGCGACACTGCGATAGAGGCTGTATGGCTTCAACTTCCGGCAGCGTTTGGGTTTGGTTCTTGGGCAGAGGTGGCGAAAAGTGGCGACTTTCCCTCATTGACGATTCGTACGCAGGCTACCTAGAAACAATCATTGAACAGTAGTGATGAAGGTTGACGTTGGAGCCTCGGCTACCTCAGATGGTGGTGCCCAAAGCAGTATGGCAGGTACGTAACTCGTCCTGTAGTCGCATGGTCTTGTCCTGACATTCTGATGCTTGAATATCCAGTTGCTTCTTACTATGAACCAGTTGAGCATGGGTGTTGTCGTATGCTATACGAGCTTCCTCTAATGCATCTGACTCTGCCTGTATGTCCGTTTCCAGCCCGGAAACAACCAGGTTCGGCCTATCCACAGCTCTCCTCGCCCTCTTCAGTTTCTTGCAGTTGTGACGGAACTGTTTTTGCTGTTCGCGTGCTTTCACTTCTAGACATGCTGCCCCCTCTTTTGCCTCGACATGGCATTGCATGACATGTCCCAGCTTGCGCTGTGTTCGAGTGAGATCTTGATTTGTGTTGCTAGATGTCTCTCAAGGATATTGGCACGTTCAGATGGATTCCGAGGAAGTGATGGGGGAGAATATCTAAATGACATGTCAAGAAGTGGTTTATTCTCCTTTTCACGGTCATTTACGCGTTGTACGTGCCCGTGTTGTGTGGTAGACCGACACCACTCGCACGGTGTGAAGGCCGGCTGACGCCCCATGCCAACCGTACCTGGTTTTTCCAGTAACAATAGCACAACCACCTTCCCATGACTGAAAGGTATGGCTCAACGAGACGACCGGGCGACACGCCACATCCGAATCCCGATCTGGACTACTTCGGCGTGTATAGGGGTTCTTTTGCTGAGGATTCGAGAGCGTACCGAACACAACTCGATAGCTCTTAGTATATAGGAAAAAATTGACCACATTTAGTTCCTTGTGAAGGTCTTTGTGGCCATTTTCATTGTGCTTCACTGTGGATCATACAGTCACGACGTTTGACCCATTCCAAATCTTCACATTGACATAATTCAATGCTACGTTACATTTATGCTTTTCGGCTCCAAAGAATGTGTGTATATGACTTTTATCAACAAACCCAGGCCATAGTTCTTACATGTATCGCTTTAGATGGTACGTGCTCGATGTGTGCCATGTCGTCATGCTAGCTAGACACTACGTTGGGGTGTGGGAAGAAACCACCCTTACAGGCAAATGCGGCGGTCCACTCCGGATTTACTTTTCGAGACTTTAGCTACCCGTTTTTCCATGGAGCCATCATCCCGAATCGCCAACGGGGGAAAGTCACCGGTTTCTGCCACGTCCACCCAACACTTAAAGCCAAACGCTCCTGGAAGCTGTTTCCATGCATTGTCTATCGCATTCTCGTGGCGCCCTTTCAACGTCCTTTTGCAAGTCTCGCAGAACCTTTCCATCGCGTCGACTGGCGCTGCGATCGTGATGTCCTCAGACCACAACTCGTACACGTTATGCATGCAGCGTGAGCATATGTACGAGCGCACATCCTTGACCAATCGTGGTCGGAACTTGTCGAGCCCGTCCTTCATCTTGGTAAATCCCCGCAGATTTGCGAGCGATAACGCACACGTGGTGTCATTCCACATGTACCCGTCCACGGCGTCTTTGAAGGGACAGGTGATCGCGCACTGGTACATCGCCAGGGGGAGCGGTGCACGCAATCCCATCTCCTCCAACAGATTCATGATCTGAAAGTGGTGCGGGTCGCCGTCGCAGATGGCTGGGAATAGATTCACTTTGTCGGGTGCGGATAAGAAACCGTCGTTTCTGGACGTGGTCGTGACGGAGGGGATCAGACGGGATTTGGCTTCCATGGTGAGCGCTGGGATGGCATATTTATCACCGAGCCGGAGGAATGCTGCGACGACCGGGAGTGGCGTCTTTTCGTATAGGGGGAGGTAACTGGTGTGCATGTCAGCGTCGGATCGCAGTACGATCGTGGCAGCTTGCCTTCGATCATACAGCGCCTTGAGCACGATCTGCATATCGCTTGCCGTATCGTCGAGGTGGACGACTGGGCACTTTTCCACCGTCTCTTTCGTTGTGCTGCTACCGCTGGCATGGGCCTGATCGCAGCTCTCGAACATGTCCTTGAACACGTCTGAGTAGGCACTCAGGATGCTGCGATGTACGCGAAAGCACTTGTTCTGCACTGCGAGGACGATGTTACCATCTTTTTTCCAAGGGTCGACGCGGTCGAGGGCAAGGGTTGTGCTCAGCCGCTCTGCGGCCGTGGGGGTGGACATTGTTTGCGTGCTTTTATTGGGAAAGTGGGGTCGAGGGCGAGGTAAGTTTCTCCAAGCCCTTTATACCGTCCGATTGCTGTATCGCACTTCGGATGGACAATTTAGAAGTTCTGACCTGATATAGATGTGCTCAAATTTACATACTGCTCCAACCATGGGCATGTACTTCCAGCGCGATTAGCATGCTATGATCCGGAACAGAATGAGGAACGATGTCCCAATGCTGAAAGAAGCGCGTAGATGAGCGAGTGGGGTTCAGTGGGGGCATACGGTGCCAGTCGGCGCCTCTGACCGTGTTCGCCGCAGATCCAATGGTTGATTCGTTTAGATTCGACAGCCACCAAAGCAATAGTAGCAAATGGCAACTCTGCAGATCGAGGTGCCCCTCTATTGCGGTATCATTCGGTCCGACGAACAGCGTAAACAAACTGGTGTCGACCGAAACCTGAAACCACTGAAACTGGCGACAGGACAGATGCTGGTGCAAAAAATGCACGGGATAACAGCCCATCCCTTGGAGCAGCTGCAGTCGGCCAATGCAACCCAGTTGGCCAGAATCAAAGATATGTCATGCGACATAGCGCTCGAGTTGTCCAAGAAGAAGCAGTGTCACCAATGAACAGGAGACAACGAGGCATATGACGACTGTGACGATGCGCGCACAAGCATCAGTCTGAATTAGCCGGGAAGCCTCGCTGTATGGACTTACTGACACCCTTTGGAGCGCATGAACAAACATGGACGCTAGTCATGATGGTTCGCCAAGAAGATACTGCCTCGATCCTGGAGGGATTGTTCGAGGCCGATGATGGCGCAGGAGCAACCACGATCGTGTTCGTATGCTCTTTGCACCCACCTGAACCAGTCATTTCGATCCACTGTGTGCCAAAGTTCCAAAATGTGTCTGAAACAGCCAGCAAGTACAATACTTACGGGTCTACAAGAAAGTAGTCGCTCCCAAGATCTCGCCGTCCCTGCCCACGTCATCTGGAGACGAGCAAAGGCCCAGCTGAATGGCAAAGTTCTTCCACAGCGAGTCTCTTTTTATTTTATACTTCAATGTTATTCTCCCCTTGCAATCTTCACACAGATCTACATCCCACTCATCTTCCCAACTCTGAAAAGGACCCCTTCCACTGAGAAAGCCAGGAAGCACGAAGCGAATTCCATTGAAGCACTCGTCGTGTCGCTCGATAATCAGATCGGCAAGAGTCTTGGATAGCTCGTCCTTGATTTCCGCAACAGAACGTTGTCCGACAAAACAACGTCGTTGATTGGCGGGGGTCAACGAACACCTCGTCCCTTCAAAGTCATAACCATCAATGACGGAAGATACAGGGCACTCGATACAGCAGTGATAGGCCGTGATTGCGATGGTAGACGAGTGGCCAATCTCTTCGGCAATGTTCATCACCAGGAAGTAGTATGGGTCGTTGCCAGCGATACGAGGAAATAAAGACACTGGGCCTGGGTTGAGTGCGTCAGATATCTTGGATGCGCATTCCAGTAGGGTTCCGTCAGGAGAGAGTCGACACAGAGCTTCCTTGAACAACTGCCGTATCTCATATTTTTGGCCGAGGCGCAAGAATGCTGTCAAGGCGGCGATTGGCATGGGATCGTCATGGGAGAAAAGGTAGCTATCATGTGGTTGACAGAAACTACTCAGCTAGAGTCTAGCGCAGATGAACAATATGGCATACCCCCTATCGTATAGAGCTTTTGAGTACTATTTGAACGTCGCCAGGCGAATCTTGGAGGTGTACGACAGGACACCCGTCAATCGGAGTTCCGTCGGTGGTGTTGTCTGGTTGTGGGAGCGCGAGCATCGTCTTGAAAATCTCCGAGTATGAACTCAGGGTGCTCCGATGAACGCGAAAACCTTTGCCTTGAGCGACAAGAACGATATTGCCATCCTCTATCCATGGTTCTCCGCGCTCCATCATACCGGTATGCAAGGCAGAGAGGTAAACTGTAGGTACAGTGGCGTTTTCATGAAAACGGAGCGCAGCAATGCAGTACTTACGTGAAAACGTGAATGGTAGGCGTAACTTTGTTTAAAATCGTTGACGGTGGCTCCTTGTTTATGGATAGTGTTGAACAGGCTGAGACGAGATGGTGAAGGTTTAGGGAGAAGGAATTGTTATTCTCCCCTATGCTACAGATCACTCTAATATACTGTGGTAATTATATAGATAAGATAGTCCTATTGATTATCTTATGCTACTATTGAATTGATTTGGGTGAGGCCGAGTGTAGCTTGCCTATGCTTGATTATTCAACAGATAGATTAGGACGACTCGAAAACGGGAACGTCCCTAGCTAAAGTAAACCATGCGTGACTCCATCCTCGATCACATCGATCCCTGGCACGAAGATGGCAACGTCGTCCTCGCCACACAAAGCAAGTACTTTTGCGTGCATCGCACCGTCCTGAGCGCGTCCTCGGACGTGTTTAGGGACATGTTTGAGAGCTGCCGTCAGACTATGGACAAGGACAAGGAGACAGAGTTGATCGACGGGCGTCCGGTTGTACACCTCGACGATGTGGTGAGCGATCTGCAGATCGTCCTCAAGGCGTTGTATGACCGAAGGCAAGTCGCATGGACGCGTATTTCTCGGTCGTGACTGACGCGCACGCGTGCACCAGTTACCCCATCCTCTACTACAAAAAGATGCCGCTCCCGGTCGTCGCAATAAATATGCTATCCAGTCGCTCGTCAATGAAGCCAAAGCCCGTCTGTGTCCCGCCATCTTCCCTGCGTCAAAAGCCGACATGTTTCTGTTCGTGCCCGATGGCACATCTTTATTCCCGGGCATCTGTGACGGTGACCCACACCACTTCCAGATCATGAATCTGTTAGAGGAGATGAAGATGCGCGCACCGCTTCCACTGGCGATGTACCAGTGCGCGATCACATGCCCCTTGAAGTACGTCGCAGACGGGTACATCTGGCACGGCACCACATACTCTCTCTCGCCCAACAATATGCGAGCATTTATAAAAATGAAGGACGGGCTCGAAAAGTTTCGACTACGGTTGGTGAAGACTTTGTACGCACGGCCGTGCGGTAACGTGGGCTGCATGCAAAACATACAACGGTTATGGTCGGAAAACATGCCCATCGCAGCACCAGGGGATCCAGCGATGCAGAGCCCGGGCTTCTGCCAGCATTGCAAAGTTACGTTGAGAGCAAACCGCGATGCTGCCATGGAGGCTGCATGGCTTCAGCTTCCGGCAGCGTTGGGGTTTGGTTCTTGGGCGGATGCTGCAAAAAGTGGTGACTTTCCCTCGTTGACATAGCGTACGCAGGTTGCGTAGAAACGATCACCGTATTTATTCCATCCTGTCTTGGCCGCCTGGAGAGCTATAGTTATACCAAAGGCTTCTTCCTTGTCGACGTCCTGTTTGTGAACGTGAACTGTAGCATGCGTGATTCAGGCGGCTCAAAGCACGAAGCGTTGCAAGCAATTGCAGCTTCTCTTGAACGAAAACCGAAGATTGGTCAGGCTACTGGTCCGACTCCGGAATCCAAGCAAGAATGGGCGCCTGGAATGAGAAAACCACAGGGCGTCCATGAATCAATCCTGTGCACTGCTAGTAAATCAAAACACCTTGCTCCTGCAGCCCTACTGCCCCGACGTAAAAATTGGATACCGAGGCTGGTGTATAGAAACGTCGTCAACAAAGAATGGTGTGGAGCGGAACCGAGGGACGACTTCTCACGCTCACAATTCAACATAGCTTACAATAGCCTTCGACGCCGATGAATGCGGTATTGTGTGGGCAGTCACATTTCAACCCGATGGAAAGCATATATTTGGGGGTGGGAGTAGCAATGGAATTCGACAGCGATTCACAGACACGGTCCTCCAAGCGGTCGGGAAACAGATGCGGACGAACTTAAATGCCATTTCTGCGTCGAGAAATCAGAAGTGGACCAGGATCCAGAATGGCCCAAAGAAATCCGGTCCACCTGAGGGCGATGCCCACCATGAAAGTCACGATGGGAGCCTCGTTGTATATCGTTTGCTGTCATTTCGCTTTAAATCCAATGCGGTCACAATGATCTAGGTTGAGGTGCCGTCGAACGCACCCGATCTGGAATCCAACTTTGGCGAGGTTGGTGACCACTACACTCTTATTTCATTTCTCTGCTGAAGCAGGTGTGGCCACCACTTCCATCATCATCCACCCGTCCTTGTGTTAACGAGAGATTATCAGTCAGCTTGTCCCACATTACACCCTCGTCCTTTACAGGGGTACGTGGGGGAGAAATAACAATACCGACAAGTCATCCCAGGGCCGTTCCATATTTAAAGTGGTTAAAGTGGAAGAATAACGCGGTAGTTAGAGGATATGGTTCCGATGAGGGTCCTTCGATACGACTCCGGGACAACATGTGCGAGTGAGTTTACTTCCTCGGACGAACATATGCGGATCATCTAACAGATCATCTTAGCCAGCAGTCGCAGAGCCACTTGTCAAACGTGAGGTTGGTACTTTCCTGATTCTGTACTTGGTTTCTGATCACACATCACAGCGTAAATCGCGCGACAAAGCTGCTCCCAAATATTTGCATAAGGGTAGTTCGCATGCGAGACAAGATCCCGCAGATTCCAAACCGGCCAGTGCTGTATGTCCTTGTTTTATGGTGGCGGACCTCGCTGTGGGTCAATGCATTTCTTGTTAGGAACAGCAAACGAATGATCCATTGTCGCAGGGAGGCGGGAGGATCCATCTAACGGTACGCGTATTTTTTTGCTCACATTGTTTGACTCATGTGGACGGCGCCAGTGAGAGCCTAGCGATGCCATCTTTGCAATCAGGTTCCCTACATGGATGTGTTTTTATATTCGGGCAGAGTTACGGGGGTAGGACCCACTAATCATTACCATCCATGAATGCAACGCACTTCCGTATTACACACAGCTTAAGGTCAAGTTCTTGATACCGCCGGATTGGAATACAGCACAGCAAGCGACATGCTTATTTATGGTTTATGATCAAGCCTGCATGGTCGGATATGTATTTGCATGCCGGTCACCAAGGGGGCTGGGCCTGCATGCGGATCCTGGTCATGTGTCCGAATGATTCAAACCGCTGAGGACTCGAAGAATGCTGGGCTCATATGAAGACCAGGAACGGGCTCTCGTGTTCTCTCCTTTGAATCGTTTTTTTTTTCGTCTCGAGTCCATATTCAACTTGGTGGGTCCGTTGGAGACAAGTCATCCTTGCGAATAGTGAGACCTGACTTGAGCGTACTCACCAGCAGATCGTCTGCTCCACTCGTTCCATGAGCATCATCCATGTCGACACACAGTTCCTTGTCTTCACGATCAAAGTGACGTGCAGGGGAGATCAGGGCTTTGTGAGCTTGTCTGAGCGTGTCCTTATCAGACCCAACCCTATTGTCATCCCTGCGGCAAAGAGCAAGAACTCAGGCCCTCTGTTATCTGACGTTAGTCCACCGAGTATCATACGGAGCGTGCAATCCGTGCCCCAATGTGGAAGTACGAATGTAGAGACTATAGCCATTCAGCCCGTGCTTCCTTGGGACCGTTGAACAACAGTCCTGCCATCTTTTGAATGGGCTCGGATTGCGATCACTCAATATGATACGCCCTAGATCTACGTGGGAATACTTCAAGTTCCGAGACAAATACCCTGATATTCATACACCCTTTATACCCATCCAAGCTGGCAAACGAAGCATACGGTATCAATATTTGCACGGCGAGCCCTGCACAAGTAATAGTATGCCCCACTGCCGCGGATATCATTGAGCGCTGGGTGCCTCTACTGAGATCCCCAGGTCCTTGTCTAGGTCATCCCAAGAGCCTAGATTCAACGCACGGGGTAACTCGTCCCACATTGCTGCGATAATCCCTGTGAACTCGCTATTTGTATCCTTCCTGCATGCTGTGCACAGCAATTCCTCCCAGCTTACGTTCCAAGCTATAAACGGGCCTCTGGAGTGGATGAGGGAATCATGCACCCCAGCCAATCCATCAGGGGAACAGTCCAAGTCGCACATGTGTACAAGACCTGGGTCGGACAGAAGCACGGATAGCTGTTTCCAGGTATGCATGATGTGATGTTGTCCGAGGAGGCAGTAGCGCTGGATGGAAAGCGACAATGAACACCTGGTACCGTTGAAGTCGTAACCATCGATGATGGATAATGGAGGGCATGCGACACAACAGTAGTACACCGCCAACACGAGTGATGAAAAGTGGCCGATTTCATTGGCGATATTCATGATCATGAAATTGTAAGGGTCCGCTCCGCTGATACGAGGGAATAGGGTTGTTGGGCTAGTTGACTGAGATAGTGTGGATGCGCATTCCAGTGGATGTACGTCGGGAGAGAGTCGATCTACCACTTCCTTGAACAATTGGCATATCTCGTACTTCTTTCCCAAGCGCAAGAATGCTGTTAAAATGGTGATAGGCATGGGTTCACGAGGAAAGAAAAGGTAGCTAATATAAAACCACTCAGCTGGGGTTCAATGAGGGTAAGTGATGAAGTTACACCTCCGATCATACAGGGCTTTGAGCATGATCTGCACTTCGTCCGGTGTATCGTGGAGGTGTATGACAGGACACCCGTCAATTTTATCTTCGTTGATGTCGTCCGGCTGTGGGATCGCGAACATTGTTTTGAATATATCCGAGTAGGAACTCAGAATGCTCCGGTGCACCCGAAAACATTTTTTTTGGGCAGTGAGGACGATGTTGCCGTCGTCCATCCATGGTTCACTACGCTCCATTGTAGCAGGAGGAGTCTAGTTGAAGGGACAAATCTGGTTGACGGAGAGTGAGACAAATTTGCTTGTGCTGTAAGCCTGAAGGTATTCAGTTATGTCGTCTTTGAACACGTGTGACAACACAGTTTGCAAGAATTAGACCAGGTTTGCAGCAAACGTAATTAGAATTGCGGTTGTCCACTGGCACAATTGCTCTGCAGACCATGCTGTGTGCGGTGCTGGTGTCATAGATGAAACAATGTGCTTCGACTCGGACAAGGCGACAAGGCATGACGACTTTTCGGATATGATCACTAATATGCTGCATGGATCAATGACACGTATCGGCTAGAGTTAGCCCAGCAGTTCGAGCAAGCAAATGGTTACATACATACAATGGACTTGGTAACATCCTCGACATACTCAAGAACGGGTTGTAGCTCGGAAAGTGACAAGAGCGAGAGAGCAGGTATCCATGATGGCCACAAAGCCACAAGGAGAGCGTGAGTGGTGCGAGCAGGGTGCTACCAACCAAGCGACGACGACAAGGTTGTAGGACTACATTGTGCGTGCCTTCTTTTTTAAAGGAGTGCAACTAGTGGATGGAGACAGCCGCAGGCGTTGCAAGTCCCGGGAGACATGACATTCGCAAGACCGATAAAGTCGAGGCCACTTTGCGTCTTACACTTGGATGTGACGGCCACACATAGGACAGGGATGGAGCTAAGATAAAGTGGTGACACGTGTTGGCCCAATCAACCGTAGAGTCTTAGTTTATTGTGTGGGCAGGAGAATTGGGAGCATCAGAGCCATGAGACACACCGGATCGAATGGATGGAGTCCAAGAGTCCCGATGAGCAGTACAAAGTGAAGGTGCCCCCACATTCAAGGAGGCATGCAGACTCTGGACTTGAAGAAGCTGGAAGAGGTTATGTTGTACTTTTCCTCGTACTAGTACTACTTCAGTATTCACTTGTCTGGTTTATCCCTCGAAATTTCGGTGCAATGCCAGCGGCAGTGCTATAGTGTTGGTAGGACCAGCATCCGTGACCTTTCCAACCCTGGTTACATTGCGCATAGCAGTGTCATGCATGAGCAGAGTCATACCGGCACCGGCTTACTTCGCGGCTTGAGCATAAATCTTTGTCGTTCAACATTAGCATCCACCGAGCTCATGCATGGGTACTCGTGCGTGGGTACGTTGCCGGTATTCTGGTTTCAGGAATTAATGTGACTGGCTGTGGAACACATTTCAGGCAAGTCCAATCGTAGGAACCCATCGGATCGATCTCCGCTGAGAGACTACATCATGTTCGGCAAACCTATGAGGCTTGTGGTATGGTAAGCGTCAGACATGCCACGGCTTGCGTAACCTTCCGTATCCCATCACTCATTGGAGTACCAGGTTCGTAGAAAGGCCAGCCCCTCCCCATCCTGCGTGCAGTACCAACATCCATATACCAACATGCGTTTTCCCGCCTTTCATCCCGGCATCCACCGAGATTGATTGAACAGGCACACTGCTTGCCGAATGACAACCCGTTGGAAATGGTGAGTTGCCTGTCCATTCTCGAGCGGCATGTGACTCGGTCGCTGGATGAATATTTTCTACAGTCATCTGACCCTTCGAAGATTTTTTTCGACAACTTGCCGTATTATACTAGTCATTCATCCTTTTCATTCATCCTTTTT
>JBBPJV010001049.1:0-11805 GCA_038088915.1 Sutorius aff. eximius
TCCACCCACGCTCCATCGTCTCACTTCCTGGCCACATCCCTACCCAGTATCGTACTCTCGTCTCTTCCTGGTTCTATCTCTATTCCTTTCACCCCAATACTTTTGGTTACATAATACTTACCTCATCGGGTACTTCTTTCCCAGGGTCTATTACTATATAAACCCATAGCCATCGTATTTAGTTCCTCACGCTAGTTTTCTCTTGTACTACTATCATCGTCAATCACAACTCCACTTCACTTAGGCTTAGCCTAGTGTGAATCATCGACTAGTCATCACCTCTTCATTCTTCATCTCCACTGCCCTTTCTACAAAGGGGGTAGTATTCTGGGCATTGCGTCCCATACTTCGTTAGGTGTACCAACACCTCCTCCTCGTTCCTTGTTACCAGTGTTACGATTTCTTCATTTCTCTCTCACTGTACTATTAGTTCTCTCTTCCTTTACTTGCCACCATCCTCCGTTCCACTCTCCACACTCAATTGCTGGTGGCATACTTACCAGCTGACTACACTCCACTTCTTTCTTCCTTTATGTCTTGTATCTCTCTTTCGCGTCTCTTGGTTACCTAATACGTACCCAACTGGGTAACTCTTTCCCAGGGTCTATTACTATATAAACCCGTAACCACTGTAGATAATTCCCCACACTAGTTCTCTCCTGTATCATCACCTACTTCCAATAACACTAGTGTTTCACTTAGGCTTCGCCTAGTGTGACTCCTCGAGACTAGCTCCACTTGACCTTCACCTTCCTTCTACAAAGGGGGTAGTTCTTTGGACATTGCGTTCCATCTTTGACTGGACGTCGTCCACTCTTCATCAGTGATCTTACCACCTCCTCGACCTCCATCCTTGACAGTCGTCGACCCACTGCTAAGTGGTCGTTACTCCATTATACGTGTCTTGCTGCTACACCTAGAGCAGCTTGTCTACCTTCGTACTCTTCGCCTTCAGGTAACCCTAGACCCTAGTGGTTGCTGGTGAACTTCAGGAGCTATGCCTGGTCCTACCCGGAACAGTCGTAACAACCAGTCTTTGACCTACTGTTGAGTGGTCGTTACCCTGTTATACATGTTTTGTTGCTGCACCACAAGCAACTCTTCCTTCGTCTTCTTCGTTGTCTACAACAACTTCGACCTCAACCCTAGGCCCTAGTGGTTGTCGGTGATCATCAAGAGCTACACCTGGTCCTACCCGGAACAGTTGTAACATCGCCTAGTGTGACCCTTCGAGACTAGCCTCCCTCGACCTTCACCTTCCTTCTACAAAGGGGGTAGTTCTTCGGGCATTGCAACCCGCTCTCGTCTGGACATTTGTCCACTCTTTGTTGGTGCCTTCGCACCTCCCTCGTCCCTCGTCCTTAACAGTCCTTGGCCCACTGATTAAGTGGTCATTACCTTGTTCTACGTGTCTTGCTGCTACACCTTGAGCAGCTCCTTCGTCTTCATCCTCGCCACCTCGCCGCCCAACCCTAGACCCTAGTGGTTGTAGTGGACCTTCAAGAGCTACACCTGGTCCTACCCGGAACAGTCGTAACATACCTGGTCTACGACAAGGAGTTGCTCGCTATCATTCGCACCCTGAAAGAGTGGCGCCATCATCTCGTTGATTGAGATCATTTTGAAATCTGGACTGATCACTGGAACCTAGAGTTTTGGAAAAAGCCACAAGATCTGTCCCCATGACAAGTGCGCTGGCACGCATTTTTAATGGAATATAATTATTCGATCCTGTACAAACCAGGATCAACAAATGGTCATGCTGATGCATTGTCCCGCCATCCCAATCATGGTGAAGCCGCCGAGGACATAAACAAAAATGTCACAGTCTTACCTCCGGCTTTATTTGCTAAGCAGGCTACTCTCTCCCCTGAGATCTTCAACAAGATTGTTGAACATTCTTATGAATTTGACAGTGACCACTATGGTTATGATCTCAATTCCTCTCTTGACTATTACGTTAATGCCAAGAAACAAGTCTTCATCCCACCAGATCTGAGATCTGACATCCTTAAGTTATACCATGAATCCCTGATAGCCAGGCATCCAGGAAGATCCCACACACTTGCCTCGATTCAACGACATTACAGCTGGCCTGGAATTTCAAAAGATGTCAACATGTTCATTGATTCGTGTCATGGCTGCATCACCGCCAAATCAGGAAATCAACCCCCCACTGGTAAATTAATGCCTCTTCCAGCCACACAACATCCCTGGCAGGATATTTCGGTTGATTTTATTACAGACTTACCTGAATCGAACGGGTTTACAGCTATTATGGTAGTCATTGATCGATTCTCGAAGAAAGTAGTTTTTATTCCCTGCACAAAGACTTTTTCTTCTCTAGATATGGCTTGTTTATTTAGAGATCACGTGTGGTGTACCCACGGACTCCCAAGTAGTGTAGTTTCCGACAGAGGCCCCCAATTTGCCTCCAATTTCACCTGAGAACTTTGCAAGTTACTCGGAATTCAGCAAAAGTTATCTACAGCATTCCACCCCCAGACTGATGATCAGACCGAATGAATCAATTGTGACCTAGAACAGTACCTTCACATCTACATCACAAAGAAACAAAATGAATGGGCCAAATGGCTCAAATTGGTGCAATTTCAACACAATAACTCCCTTATGGCAGCCACTGGCACCATTCCCTTTGCCATCACCAGGAATTACGCCCCTTGTATGGATTTTGAAAACCCTGTTTCTTCACATCAGTTCAGTTCCGATGTTGTCCATTCCCACAAGGAAATTCAAGCTGCGCTTGACGCCATCTGAACACATATGGAACGTTTGGCTGAATCCTCACAGTCTGAACACCCCAATTACCAAGTTGGCCAGCAAGTCTGGTTATCTACGAAGAATCTCATGCTCCTGTTCCCATCCCCCAAGCTCTCCCCTAAATGGCTTGAACCCTATCCAATTACCCAAGTACTCCCTAATGCAGTCGAACTGTGTCTGCCACAATCAATGAAAATACACCCGGTCGTAAACATATCCCAGGTTAAACCTTACAACTCTCCTCTCGACAGCCAATCTGTGATTCACCCTGACCCGATCATTGTCACCGAGGATCTGTTACGATACGTACTTAATTTTTCTAACTCTCAACATGTACACTCATAATCTACTCTTTTTTCTCTTTATTTTGTCACACTAGGTCACGTGACTTCTCCCCTATCTTTTCTTTCCCATGATCATATGACCAGAGCCTGGACTCTATGACATCAGATCACGTGACTGATCTAGATCCATGACATCATAGATAAGAGCTCATTATGCTATTGGTTGTACCTTTCTCTTATCTATCGTACCATTCCCACCATATATTAGTCATGTATTAGTAATAGTCTTGGCACATGTATATATACCTAGGTGATACTACGACTGCTCCCCAGTCTAGTTCACTTGGGCATTACCTGGAGTTACCTCTAAGCCTGAGTGGATTATCTAGTCTCCTTCTACTCTTGCCCATGGACATCGTTTCATGTGTTCTCTGTTTCTTCCTCTCTATTCTCTTGATCATAAAATGTTGCTGGGCGTCAGAACCAGTTCTATTGGGTTTCACCTCGTTGGCTCAGTGCCTAGTAGATTAGCTTCGTTTCAGGATCGCTTGGTCGAGTATGAAGTTGATTTCATTGTTGACTCACAATTGAAATGTGGCAAACTAGAGTATCTCATTCACTGGAAGGGTTGGGATGAAACCAATCATACCTGGGAACCTGAGATCAACTTGGAACATGCATAGGATGCAATTCAGGATTTCCGTTCCAAACACACGTCTGCCTCCCATCGTGTTCATGGTGTTTCCTTGAAGGAATTCCATCTTCTTTTCTCGCCATATGAAAACTACACTAATTCCGTGTCTTCTTGCTTCTCTCACCTGAAAGTCAAGACATAAAGAGGAGATAGTGTTACGATACGTATTTAATTTTCCTTACTCTCAACACGTACACTTGTAGTCTGCTCTTTTTTTCTTTATTTTGTCATACTAGGTCACATGACTTTCCCCTATCTCTTCTTTCTCATGATCATGTGACCAAGACCTGGACTCTATGACATCAGATCACGTGACTGGTCTAGAACCATGACATCATAGGATATATTAGTCATGTATTAGTAATAGTCTTGGCACTTGTATATATACCTGGGTGTAACTAAGACTGCTCCCCAGTCTAGTTCACTTGGGCATTATCTGGGAATCATTCCTAGGCTTAAGTGGAATATCTAGTCTCTCCTTAACCTTGCCTGTGTACATTGTTGCACGCGTTTCTCTTCTATTCCTCTTCATCATAAAATGTTGCAGGGCGTCATAGCCTGTTCTCTTGGTTTCACCTCGTCGTCCATTTAGCTTAGGTTTTAGATTTCATCTCAGCTATGATGCCCAGCAACATGTGATGATGATGAAAATGAACAGCAGCCAATGTATGAGCATCCAGCACTGGAAGAGGAGCATGATAGCAACAATGGCTGCTCCCCCTTAAGCCCAGGTAATGCACAGATTGACAAGACTGGAGGGAATCCAGTCTGTCTCACCATGCCCCTTATATATGCAAGAGGCCAGCACACAGACCATGCTGTGCTGGTACCCTGAATACTAAATAGGGTACAAGTACATAAGAGAAGGTGGTGATGTCAGGGGCTAGACTATGACATAGTAGTCTAGACCCTATGACATCATAGATATGTAATAGTCTGTAAGCTACTAATGATATGTGTGGTCACATGACTAGGTCACATGCCAGGGACAGGAATGGGAGTCATGTGATAGGTCACGTGTTATGGTACAGGAAATATGGTGAAGTCCAAAGTACAATGTGTAGTCCATCTAGCTAGGCTAACCCTAGACTAGGAGTAAAAGTGTAAATGAGTGTAGGTAGTTAGGTTAATGGGGATGGTATCATAACATGGTGGGGAATTCAAATAAATGATCAGGTAGCCAGTTGAGCTTTGCTTGGTTGGCTAGGAATTCAGGAGATTGAAAGATGTTGCATGTATGTTGGGGAGGATGCAACCTCAGTTTAAGTGTATGGCAAGAAGCAGTGGAATGATGTCTGTGGAAGTCGGAAATGGCATTAGGTGTTACAAACTCATTCTCCATAACCTAACTATTTGCTCATGCATAGCCTACACTTTTCTTTCTCTTTATTTTGTCACAACAGGTCATGTGACTTCCTCCTATCTTTCTTTTCTCATGATCACGTGATCAGACCTAGACTTCTATGATGTCAGATCATGTGACTGGTCTAGATCATGACATCATAGATAAGAGTCTATTATGCTATTGGTGTACCTTTCCTTATCTATCGTACCACTCCCACTATTTATTAGTCATGTATATTAGTCATAGTCTTGGCAGATGTATATATACCTGGGTGATGCTACGACTGTTCCCCAGTCTAGCTCACTTGGGCATTACCTGGGATCATACCTCAGGCCTAAGGTGGGATATCTAGCATCCTTCTCCTATCCCCTTGCCCATGGTAACCATTCCACATGTTCTCTATATTTCCTCTTTTTCATAAACTGTTGTCAAATGTCATAGTTGGCCTTGTCATTCCACCTCATTGTAGTACTTAGGTTTTAGTATATGATCTCGTTTCATTAGGGGCATTGGAAAGTTTGCTGGATTTAATTCACTCACATTCTTCACATGAGAATCCTTTCCAATGTATGAGATATTCAATGTTGCCTTGTCACTCTTGGGAGTCGACTATGTACTCAATCTCCATTTCTTCTACTCTGCTGATGATTTTGGATGGTGGTGGCATGACTTTTTGTGAACTGAATTCTCCTTTCTGATATGGCCAAAGTAAGCATTCATTGAAGACTGGATGGATGGTCTTCCAGCTTTGTTTGAGCTTCAACTTATATGCACTTTGTCTGACCTTTTCAATGACTTTGAAAGGTCTGTAATATTTGTTGTCGAGTTTCTTTGATGGCCAGTCAGATTGTATATTCATTGCTTCCACTAGGACAAGATTGCCTGGTTTGTACTCTGGACAGTCTTTGGCTTGTTGATCATGAAATTGTTTCATGTCTGCCACTGCAAACTCCAATGCCTTTTTTGCTTCTGCCTGTGTTTCTTTCAATCTGGCAGCAAAATCTTTGGCAGACTCATTCTTCATGCTTACTCTTCAGTCTACTCTGATTGTTGGTTGGTGTCTGTAGTTTAAAACAAATGGGGAGTGTCCTGTAGCTGAGCTCATTTTTTGGTTGTGTGCAAACTCAGCCAGGGGTAGCCATTCTACCCAATCATTTTGTCTGTGGTTCATGTATATGCAAAGGTATTGGTTAATCTCCACATTCATATGTTCAGCTTGTCTGTTTGTCTGGAGGTGGTAGGCCGTGGACAGGTTTGCTTTGATGTGAAGGAGCTTGTATAGATCCTACATGAATGAGGACATGAATTGAGTGCCATGATCAGATATGATGTGAAGAGGTGTGCCATAAAGTTTGAAGACATGGTCCTTGAAGATTTGAGCCATGCCAAGGGAGGTGATATTGAATGTGACCAGGAATACATGAATCATTTTGGAGAAATGATCCACAATGGTGAGTATTGCATCTTTGCCTTGCAATTTGGGAAGTGGGTCGATGATATCAATTGAAATTTCCTCCCATGAAATGGAGGGGATTTCATGCAGATGGAGGGGTGTTACATGTCATGTGCATTTAGCTTTGGCTTTTTGACACACATCACATCCAGCCATGTATCTTTCGATGTCTTTCCTCAATGTTGGCCAGTAGTACTGGTTGCAAATGAGATCCTTGGTTTGGCAGTATCTGAAATGGGACTAAACCCTAAACCTAAGTATGTAAGGTGGAACCTTTCAAGAGAACATGCTTTGATGTCATGCAACATTTTATGATGAAGAAAGAGGAAGGAACATGTGAACTAATGTCCACAGGCGAAGATAGAAGGGATACTAGATATTCCACTTAAGCCTAGGAGTAATCCCAGATAATGCCCAAGTGAACTAGACTGGGGAACAGTCATAGTATCACCCAGGTATATATACAAGTGCCAAGAGTATTACTAATACATAACTAATATATCGTGAGAGATGGTACAATAGATAAGTAAAGATATAGCCAATAGCATAATGGGCTCTTATCTATGATGTCATGGTTCTAGACCAGTCACATGATCTGATGTCATGGAGTCCAAGCCCTAGTCATGTGATCATGAGAAAGAAGAGATAGGGGAAAGTCACGTGATCTAGTGTGACAAAATAAAGAGAAAAAGAGTAGACTACAAGTGTGCGAGTGAGAGGTTAGGAAAATTAAATATGTATCATAACAGTATCCTGGGTGTCCTGCAAGGGGATGATTGTGATGATCCTTGAGGATTTGCTTGCACAAATTGTTGTCTTTGGGGACATAGATCTTATTCTTCCAATAGACAATGCCATTCTTAACTGACCAGCTCTTTGGATGTTCTTTTAGTCCCTTTTGGGCATATTTTTTGGTTTTGTATTGAAGAGTGGTGATGGTTTCAAGAGTGAATTGAATATGTACTGCATGGGCTTGTCCCTCAGGATTGACCAGTATTTCTTTGGATGCTGAAAAAAGTGTTGATGGGAGGAGTATTTTGGCTTTGTTATCAGCTACCCCCTTTTCATGATCTGGCCTCCTGGACAGAGGATTGGTGGGATTGGTTTTGCCACTGCAGTATGCAATGACAAAGGAATATTCTTGTAGGATCTGTGACCATTGAGCTTGATGGCACAACAGATCCTGGAATTTATGGAAGAATTCAAGATTTTTATGATCTGTGAGAATCTTGAATGGGTGGGTTGTGCTGAGTAGGTAATGTTGCCATTCTTTAAGTGTGAAAATGATGGCCAGCATTTTGAGGTCTGCTGTTATGAACTTGTTTCCTATCTAACTAACTATTGCTACTCATACATTTACTGTTACACTTTTCTCTATATTTTTGTCACTACAGTCACATGACTTTCCCCTATCCCTTCTTTTCTCATGATCATGTGACCAGGGCCTGGACTCTATGATATCAGATCATATGACTGGTCTAGACCATGACATCATAGATAAGAGCTCATTCTGCTATTGGTGTACCTTTCTTTATCTATTGTATCATTCCCACTATTTATTAGTCATGTACATTAGTCATGATTTTGGCATCAATATATATACCTGGATGTAGCTATGACTGTTCCCCAGTCTAGCTCACTTGGGCATCACCTAGGATTCTATCTTAGGCCTGAGCAGGATACCTAGTACTACCCTCCTACTACCTTTGCCTGTGGTAATCAATCCATGTATATCTATTCTTTTCCTCTCATTGTAAAACATTGCTGGACATCACATCCAGCTCTAGTTGTCTGTTCCACCTTATCATTGCTGCAGGCTTAGTTTAGAGTTTGTTTCACTTGGGCTAGACTTCTCATGAGGTCGAACTTGCCCTGGACTCCAGGGTAGGAGAAGTATGAGCACTGCTAGAAGGGCTCTAGGCAAACATCCAGTAAACAGTTGCATATATGGTTGTCCACCATACAAATAAGGATAACATTGCTCTCCACATAGTGCATAGCGGCCCCTCATCCATATTGCTGCAAGCATTGTTGCTGATTGAAGTGACAGTGTTAAAAAACCGTCAGTACCCTGGTTCCCCCCATGTCTGAACTTAGACATAAAACTACTGCCACTCAGGGGTTACCTGCCCTATTGTGTCAACAGTCTCTCTGCAGCTGCCCACAGAGATCTTAGTTTTTCTTCACAGCTTTATATGCCCCCCCAATGTACGGACCCTTTCAAGACATGTGACTTGGAAGCTTTCCTCACCTTCCTTGCATCCTTCTACCCTAATGGGGATAATGTGGTACAGTTTGCCCACAATTGGCTGCAAGATATTGCATGGGAAAAGAAGATTAACCCCTGCAACCATGTTATATTAGCCAATAAGACAACTTGATCACTCTGACCTTCTCATAAACTCCATAAACCCTATCTTTGACCCACCACCATCTATTACTATGGTTGGAATATGTCAACATCATGGCAAGATGTAAAGGACAAGATTGACAAGATCTCAAACACTATCAAGGCAGAGGATGCCTCAAAAAACTTGGATAAGAAATTTGCCAACCCAGGGAAATGGGATGGAAAATGGGCCACCTTCCAAAAATGGTGGCTATTCATTGAACTCTGGATGTCCACCCAAAAATGGCACCCCCTGAATCTAGACAAAGAAAAAGCCACAGCTGTATGAATGCACATAGATGGAGACATGGCAGTATTTGCTCATCTCTGAATAAGGAAATGTCTAGAAAAGGATAAATGGCCATCTTGGAAAGAACTGAAAAAAGATGTAGAAAAGTATTTTAAGATCGTGGACTACAAAGAAATGGAGTATGCAAAACTTGAAAACATGAAGCAGGGAAATTGCAGGACAGCAGAATTCCTCAATGAATTTCAGTTTCTCAAGGAGAACATAGAACTTGATGACAAAACCACGGTCCATCTGTTAAGGAAGGCAATAGATTACAAGATATACATGGCAGTGTAGGGAACTAATGTTCCCTGCATGTGTATCCCACATTTACAGCACTTCTGATGGACCTGCACTTACCCCAAGGCTTCCAGATCTTCCCAGCTCCCTTTCCGGCTACCTTCCAGCTGAAAATGATACCATGCAAGCCTGGGTTGTCCGGTTTTTCGGCCGGAACCACTTTCCGGTGGTTTCCCGGTGTGTTTCCAGTCCGGAATGACCTCTTTTGAGTCCAGGTTCATGTGATTAATGAAACAAATATGTTTTGCTTGGGTGTGCAGGAAACAGCAATAGGGAATGAGTTACTGGTGGGAGATACTCACCAGTTACAGTCGAAGTACTTGAAAAGACTTAGAGCTTCACTCTGAAAGATGTGGAGAAAAGCTTAGAGACCAATGGGTCATAAGGACCTGAATCTTTATACATCTCTGTGATACTTTGGAATGGAGATGTAAAGTGGTGATTCTATGTTAGAATGGATAGCAATTGGTCGATAACAATGAAGATATGAAGTAGAAACACTATTGGTACAGCAGTGAATGATATCATACCCTAAACAACAATTGAAATGATAAGGGAAAGATATCATGAATAGCTCAGGATGGATCAATGCCAGTCCTAGACTGTTCTAGCCATAGAATGGACTAGATCTGTCATGTGAGGAGCCTAGACATGATAAAGCGAAAAATAAAATCACTATATCATAAAAGAAATAACTATAGTGTTAATGAAGAAAACACTATAATTTCAACAAGTTGGAAATCTCCTGGGTTGGGTTTCAATCCCAATTTCCAACAAATAATTCCTCACACCATCGTGCAATTTACCAGGAAATGTGAGAGCTACCGAATGCCCCTATCTCACAGCCAACATTCAGGTGCGCATAGCCGATAACCCTGAAGATCAGGCCATGGACGCAGGTTTATAAGGGGTAGATGGCTGTATGAACCAAATCAAACTTTGCAGATCGCTAATATTGGCCATGGTCGATGGGTGTACATAACGCGCGCAGGTCTGTATAGGGAAGGGGCTACTGCCACGAGAACAGCGGTGGACGGAGTCTTCTGCTGCCATGATTCTCTCAGCCGCCTCGCTGTCTTCGCGCTAGATCTCACGGCTTCGCTTGTCCGACTGCAGTCCTGCCTCATTGCCCCGTTCAGTCAACTGACCTCTCCGCTGGAGAAGTAGCGCCAGTCGGTTATGTAACCGGTGTGAACCTTCCGAACGAATTGGAGGTATGTTTTTCCCCTATTCTCCAGCGTGTCTGGGGTGACACAGGTCGGCCATAGAACATATAAATTGACGGGTTGCGATGGATCTCTGTTCCTCAGCCCGTTCGCATCAACCGTTCTGAGCTCTTGACTCCCATCCCACTTCTCAATTGACAACTACCATGAAATTCATCTCTTTCGCCGCTACTGCCCTCGCGCTCGCTCTCTCCGCCTTTGCGCAGATAGTGCCCCTCACGTACGACTACACGTATGACAATGCCGGTTACTCTCTCAACAACGTCGCTTGTTCCAACGGCGTTAACGGCCTTGTGACCAAGGGCCACACTACCCTTGGATCCCTCCCCACGTTCCCTTACGTGGGCGGGTTTACCCCGTCAAATGGAACTCGACCTTGTGCGGCGCATGCTACAGGATCACTTACGGCAGTGTGACCATCTATGCAACTGCGGTGGACTCTGCAGGCGAGGGTTTAATCCGTCGGAGGAGTCGATGACCAAGCTTGCTGGCCCAGCGGGGATCGTTGCTGCCAAATTGAGGTTACGTCGACGCAAGTCGCCGCGCCTCACTGCGGACTCTAACTCCCCAGAGTCAGGTTGATCAAGTCCATTCTTCGACGTGTGTGATGCTCAACGAGGAAACAGGTCAAATACTTGAATGACAGTTCGAATTCTATGTGTACATTTTGAAAGGACATGCTTTACTGTTGATCGAGAGGCTTTCACTTGGGTCATTGTGAAGACGGACGCTACTTACTTGGTAAACCCTGTAACTTGTAGTCTGTGACGGTGAGATCCAAGATTTTGAAGCGTATTCACTGGGATGTACGATCTCCACCCGATGCACTCAGAAGGCTCTGAAGTATGCGCCATAGCGCTCGACCGTGGACGGCAATGCCACGAGAAGCTCTTCCGACAAGGTTCAACGTCCCAGCATCACAGGCAGCGTGGCCGTCCCCGCAACCAATGTCCGCGTTCGCAATGGGAGTCTCGCGGCACCTAGCCATGTGGTACGGATGATGCTCAGCCCCTCCACGGCATGCACCAACACGCCTACCACGAG
>JBBPJV010001050.1:0-11802 GCA_038088915.1 Sutorius aff. eximius
GCCTGTATTACTATAAGGGGTACAGCACAGCATGGTCTGTGTGCTGGCCTCTATGATATATAAGAGCATGATAAGACGGACTGGATTTCCCCCAGTCTTGTCAACCTGTGCATTACCTGGGCTTAAGGGGGAGCGGCCTCAGCTGCTCTATGCTTCCCCTCCAGTGCTGAGGCTCATACATGACTAGTCCACTCTCTTCCTCATCATATACAATGTTACCAGATGTCATAGCCAGATCTCCTCTCTAGATCGTTGTTAGTGTGTCATCAGGTGTACCTTCCAATGCCGTGCGCTTGGGGTTAGGGTTAGAGGTTCACCTCACCCTTAATGAGTTCCTCCTTGGGCTTGTTACACTGAGTGATATGAATATCCCTCATCTCTCCTGATTGAAGTAGCAACCTGGTGCATTGTACCTACGAAGCCTTTGAGGTTGTTTCAGTCCTTGTGACTGGGTGTACCCAGTCAGTGCAAGGGTTTCATAAATATCATAGATATGTAAGATGTCTGATTCATCTGATGTAATGCTATGTAATTTTTTTGTTTTTTGTTTGAGAGAATTAAGCACAGCTTTATTGTTAGCTGCCACACCCTTTCAGGACACTCCCTCAACAGAAGTACATGATGTAACTAGCAATGACTTATTACTAATGTTCATATCTAACTTGACAGAGTCTATATGCTCATCAGAGTTCATAGCTATGTGAATTGGTAATGAGGAAAAACAATTTGAAAAAGAATTGTCTAAGGGAACTATGTAGTTCAATCTAGATTTACCTTGCATGGATCTAGATCTGTTTAATTTAAAGGGACAGATTTCTCCACCTTATCCTTGGTTTCTTTAGTGAGTCAGGCTTGCCAATACGCCTCTGCTTTGTTACTTTCCCATGAGGTGTGGTGGGAAGCCAGTTGACCTTGACCAGGCTGAGCAGTTTGAGAAGATACTACAAGGGTGTTAGATGCAGGGGGAGTAGGGAGAGGTCTCATGAAGTATCGAGGGTGAGACAGGCCAGATTGATCAAACTGCAAGTATGTTGGATCATGGAACTTGCAGATCCAGGCCTGTCATGGTGGGAGACAGGGGTGTTGAGGTTCTTTGCACTCTCATGCAATGTGGCCCATTTTCTGGCAGTTGTAGCACGTGATGTCTGCATGTGTGGGTCTTGCCTGTTGAGCCCCTATCTTCATTGGAGCACCCTGTCCTGGTTGTGTCCCTGTTGTTGTGAAATGAGGGGGACCTCCTCATTGGAATGGAATGAAGCATTGGCCTCATTCATACCTAATGTGCTCAAAGTGCTCTCCCATTTCTGTGTATTTATTTAGAGTTTGATCAAAGGTCAAATCTCTGTCATTTTGAAGTACAGCTATATAAATCTTGTAATTGATGGCCTTTCAAAGTAGGCACACTATTGGAAATGCGGTGGGAAACAAGCCAAAGGAGTGTAAGCCTTGTTATTCCAGAGCATAAGCATACACAGGAGATGCTGCTCCAACTGCAAGGATCGATCGTACAAGTCTCTTGGTCTTCTCCACTTCCTCAGGCTCATAATGAGGAAGTGGTCCTTGGGCTCATAGTGAGGATGAGTCTTCAGGCTCATGATGAAGACTCTTGCCAAGAGTGCACAGAGGAAACATTGTCTGGATAATGTTGTCATCTAGAACAGAACACAGGACTGAGTGAATCGGGTAGTTAGACTAACCAATGTTCACTAGTAGAGTCTTGGATAGAAAGGAGCAGGTCCTAGTCACTAAGATCTCCTGAGGTACCAGTCTTCCAGGTGCAGAGGTTGCCAGAATAAACCACACGGTTACTATAGGAAGAGTGGTCCTGATAGTGACCTAGGAGTGTGGCTTGATGTCCTTGGCTCAGAGTAATAAAGAGAAGCTCAGAGGGACAGCATATGATGGGGGTTAAGCCACAGATATATTTGGGGGGTGAATCCAGATATTCCTGCTACCTTGGCAACTTGGGTGGTTGGTTGCTTGGCTGTAAGGCCGAAACCAAGGCCCTTATATACATGTAGTAGATAAGGTTGAAACTCAGCAGGATTAAACATAGGTTTAATCCAAAATACTGTGAACACCCCGTAAAAGGTAAAATGCCACCATGAAATTGAAACAAGACCTAAACTAAGGCTGAGTGGAATGACAGCGAGGTGGAATGAGAACCAACTGTGATGCTTGGCAACGTTTATAGAGAAAAAAGAGATACATGTGGATTGGTTACCATGGGTGAAGGTAATAAAGAGAAGATAGTACTAGATATCCCACTCAGGCCTGAGGTAGATCCCAGGTAATGCCCAAGTGAGCTAGACTGGGGAACAGTCGTAGCATCACCCAGGTATATATACATATGCCAAGAGTATGACTAATATACATGACTAATAAATAGTAAGAGTGGTACCATAGATAAGGAGAGGTACACCAATAGCAGAATAGACTCTTATCTATGATGTCATGGGTCTAGACCAGTCATATGATCTGACATCATAGGAGTCTAGATCTGGTCACATGATCATGAGAAGAGAAAGATAGGGGGAAGTCACGTGACTTGTTGTGACAAAATAAAGGAAGAAAAAGTGTAGACTACAAGTGTGCAAGTAATGTAGTTAGGTTAAGAGAAATGAGTTCATAACAGAAACATCCCCAGGGATTATCTAAAAACCCCAGTGGATTGTTGAGCAAATGGCATAAAGAGCTGTTACCATGAGGCTTGTCTTGGAAGCCAATGGCATAAAAGGCTGTCTGGTAGACCAATAGCATAAACCTGTGATCTCCATGACGATTCCCAAGACAACCGTGGGAATCCCCACTGGAATGAGATTGGTGGGCACTATAGTTGCATAGCAACCATCTGCCAACCTGAAACACTTCTCATGTCAAGTATGACAGAGAAGATGTTTTGTGACAGGTGACAGTGACTGTGACCATTGTTATGGCAACAGTGTGTCAGAAAGGGTGACAGTGACTGGTCTATAACAAAGTACCAGTATGTAAGTAAAGTAGATCTTATCTATCTATCATTATCTATCATTATCTTATCAGGGATAAGATAAGATAAGATAAGGAAAGGTGGTGTGAGGGATAGATCAATTGGCTATCCCCACTGAAACCTAATGCAATAGCCATTAGACATGGGAAGAGAATAATAAACTGGCCTTTGTGGTGTCAATGGATAAAATGGTAGAAAAACACCACAAATTCAACACACACCACTGTGTTGTTGTCAATCTTGATCTTCTCATTTAGGAACTGGAATTCATTGAGGAACTCCATGGTTCACCTGTTGCCTTGGCAGAGATTCTCAAGCTTTGAATAAGCTTGTTCCTTGTAATTGGATATCTTAAAATATTTTTCAATATCCTTTTTGAGATCATCCCAATTGGGCCATCTGTCTTTTGCTAGCCCTTTTGAGATATGCAGGTGGGTGAAGGCACTTGCATCACCAGACATGCACATGAGAACAGCAGCAGCCTTCTCCTTATCTTCTCAGATAGGATGCCATTTTTGGGTGGACACCCATAGCTCCATGAAGAGTCACCATTTCTTGAATGTGCTTCTTTTCCTGTCTCATATTCCAGGGTCCAAGAATTTCTTGTCATATCCTTTGGCCATGTCATCAGCCTTGATTGCTGTTGAGATCTTATTGATCTCATCTTTTATGTCTTCCCATGATGTTGACATGGTTCAACTGTAAAAATAGATGGTGGAGGGGCAGCACTAAGGTGATTGGAGTTTAGTAAATGGATGGAGTGATCAGGTGGTTTTGTTGGCAAGGACTACTCTGTTGTGTGGATGGATTTTCATTTCCCAGGTGATGTCCTGTAGCCAATTGTCTGCAAATACTTGTATGGGGTTGCCACCAGTGCAAGCTACTATTTTCAAGAAGGCTTCAAGGTTGTGTGTCTTGAAGGGGTCATTTCTGGTGGGGGGCATAAACTGTAAATAAAACTAAAAATCTCTGGGGAGCTGCTAGAAGAGACCATTGACAAGGTAGGGCAGGAAACCCTAAAGTAGAAGGTGGTGTTTTATCATCACTTCCAATGTGGGAGGATACCGGGGTAGAGTAGGTTTCTTAATGCTTACACACCAGTCACTAGGTGCACTTGCAGCTATGCAAATGAGGGGGTCCTAATGCACTATGGGCAGAACAATGATATCCTTATTTGTGATGGCAGATGACTGTATGACTACTGTTTCAAGGGTGTATGCCCTGAGCCCATCAAGTGGTGCTCCTGCTTATTCTCCTTATCCCTGGAGTTGCAGGATTGAGTTTGACCTCATAAGAAGTCTAGCTCAAGTGAGACAAAGCTAAAAACTAGGCCTAAGGCAATGAGGTGGAACTAAGACTAGAACTGGTTCTGATGCCCAGCAATGTTTTATGATGAGAAAAGAGGAAATGAACATGTGAACTAATGTCCACAGGTGAAGGTGATAAGAAGGTACTAGATATCCCACAATAGGCCTAGAGGTGAACTCCAGATAATGCCCAAGTGAGCTAGACTGGGGGATAGTCACAGCTACACCCAGGGTATATATACATATGCCAAGCCTATTACTAATACATGACTAATATATTGTGGGGTATGGTACAATAGATAAGAAAAGGTACAACCTGTTATAGGTGGTAATTTTTGACCATCATTTCACTTACACTTTTCATAGTTGAACTACACTCTGGGCTAGTCCCACAAGCAACAATGAACTTAGTCATGAGTAAGTCTCACTTCTTATCTTATCTTATCTCTCCTACTCCCACAGATGACCTTGTATATGGCACTTACAAGGCTAGTGCAGCCACTTCTCTTTTTAGTTACATTTTGATTGGAGATCTGATCTATAAATCTTCCCTGGATCTGCCTGGAATCTCCCCATTGGTCACACACAGCCTTCTCTTTTAATTTCTGTGCTGTGTTGTGCTTCTTTTAATCTCCATTACTTCTGACATGCTTGATGCATGAGGCGTTTCATAGGGCAGTGCCCTGCCTTCATTTCACACAGCCTAGACAGCAGTGTTTCATCTCCACCCACCCTGAGGGTTTAGGGCTTACCTTAGATGGATTCATATCTTAGATGCTAGCCATACATGTACAAACATAGTTAGTAGTATATAAGGGCAAAGTCCCCCTCCAGAGAACCTCAGTCTAGTTTTCTTGGAGATTCCCCCACAGGACCTCCTCTAAGTCAAACTCAGTAGTTCTCCCACTATCCAGGATAGTCTCTAGGCAACCAAGTGCACTTGTAATGCATTCTTTGGGTTGTTTCACAACCAATAGCATAAGGGGCTCTTATGTATGATGTCATGGTTCTTGTTATGATTTGTTTCCCTTTTTATTCCTTCATCTCACAATCTAGCTCGCATTCCCATGCTCACTACACTGCAGACCTTGTAGCTGTTACTACACTTCAGTGTCCAAACCCCATGGACTACATTTCAATCATCACATGATTCTTTTACTCATGTGACTGTTTCCCTTTTTATAGCCATTCCCACACCACCAAGTGCAGATCATGGACTACCATTTCCAATGACTCACCTCATGGTTTGTCATCTTAGATTGCCCTTCTCCTTGTGTCCTACATGAGTTCCCCTTACGGAATCCTGGTGTTCCTTTCCCTTTACCACCAGATATCCTAATATGGCCTATTCCCTTCTTTCTCATCTATCCTGAACCCATGGCTCTCCATTGTATTTCTACTCTAGATCTCTCACCCCCAGACCCACAGTTGTCCATTGTATTTCTAGCATAGATCTCTCTGTCTCTCCTCTTGACTCTCCATTGGGATCTACCTTAGTATCTCTTTTATTCTTTCTTCCTACTTAGGATACTACTTTCCTGTGCTTGCCTTACTATATAAGACTTGTGCCTTCCTCATAGTATTTCTTACACTAGTTCCTATCCAGTACTTAGGACATAGCACTCCCATACTATGCCTAGTCCTGTCTCTGCCTACTCCCATGTGTTACAATACGTATTTAATTTTTCTAACCCTCAACATGTACACTCGTAGTCTACACTTTTCTCTTTATTTTTGTCACACTAGGTCACATGACTTTCCCCCTATCTTTGCTTTCTCATGATCATGTGACTAGGGCCTGGACTCTATGACATCAGATCACATGACTGGTCTAGAACCATGACATCATAGATAAGAGCCCATTATGCTATTGGTTGTACTTTTACTTATCTATTGTATCATCTCCCACAATATATTAGTCATGTATTAGTAATACTCTTGGCACTTGTATATATACCTGGGTGATACTATGACTGTTCCCCAGTCTAGTTCACTTGGGCATTACCTGGAGTTACCTCTAGGCCTGAGTGGAATACCTTGCCTCCTTTTACCCTTGCCTGTGGACATCGTTTCACGTGTTTCCCCTTTCATTTTCATTCCTCTTCATTGTAAAATGTTGCTGGGTGTCAGAGCCAGTTCTAGTTGGTTCCACCTCATTGGCTTTGGCCTAGTAGATTAGCTTCGTTTCATTTGAACTAGACTTCTTACAAGGTCAAACCTGCGACTCCAGGGTTAAGGAGGACAAGTATGAGCTCCACTAGATGGACTCTGGGCATACACCCGAATATCAGTAGTCATATGCTCATCCAGTGTCATAAATAAGGATAACATTGTTTTGCCCATAGTGCATTAGGGCCCCCTCTCTTGTATAGCTGCAAGCATGCCTAGTGATTGGTGTGACAGTGCTAAAAAGCTGTCAGTACCCCAGTTCTTCCCATGTCTGAACTTAGACATTAAACTACCGACATCTCAGGCATTTCCTGTGCCATTGCGTCAATGGTCTCCCTACAGCTGCCTGGGAGAAATTAGTTTTTATTACAGTTGCATGCCCCCCCATTGTATTGACCCCTTCCACACACAGGAGCTTGAAGAATTCCTCACCCCCCTTGCTTCTCTCTACCCCAACAGAGATCCCATGGTCTTATTTGCACATGATTGGCTAGCAGACATTTGGTGGGAAAAAACCATAAATCCCAGAGACTGAACAGTTCTCACAAATTGGAACATGAGATTGCTCTGTTCCTCTCACAAATTATGAAAACCTTATAACCGACCTTGAACAATCTATTTCTATGGACAATGAGTGTTATGATACCGTTCCCTTTAACCTAACATTTATCCTAGTCTAGGGTTAGCCTAGCTAGTACATTACATTTGCTACATTCTGGACTACATTGTACATTGGACTTAGTCATATTTCCTGTACTATAGCTCACATGATTGGTCTGCACCCGATCCTGTCACGTGATTGCCATTCCCATCCCTGGCATGTGACCTAGTCATGTGACCATTATGTACTCATGGACTATTACTTTACTTATGATGTCATAGGGTCTAGACCACTATGTCATAGTCTAGCCCCTTACATCACCTCTCTCATTACTATAGACATGTACCTATTTAGTATCAGGGGTACAGCACAGCATGGTCTGTGCGCTGGCCTCTCTGCATATATATAGGGCATGGTGAGACGGACTGGGTTTTCCCCCAGTCTTGTCAACCTGTGCATAGCCTGGGTCTAAGGAGGAGTGGCCATCAGCTGCTCTATGCTTCCCCTCCAGTGTGATGGCTCATACATTGACTAGTCCATTCCTTCATTATCCTCATACACCATTGCTGGACGTCATATCCAGCCTCTTCTCTATAGATCGTGGTTAGCATGTCATCGGGTGGCCCTCCAATGCCATGTGCTTGGAGTTAGGGTTAGAGGTTTGCCTCGCCCTTAATGAGTTCCTCCTTGGGCTCATTACAATGAGTACCTCCTGGCAGGACATCAAAGATGAGATTGATAAGATCTCAAACACAATCAAGGCTGAAGATGCGGCCAAAGGTTTCGACAAGAAGTTTTCTGACCCAGGCATTTGGGACGGGAAATGTGCTACCTTTAAGAAATGGTGGCTTTTTATGGAACTGTGGGTGTCCACCCAAAAATGACACCCCATACATGAGGATAAAGAAAAGGCTGTGGCCATCCTAATGAGAATGTCGGGTGATGCTAGTGCGTTCGCCCACCTAAGGATCTCGAAAGGGCTGGCCAAAGACAAATGGCCTGAATGGAATGACCTGAAGAAGGACATTGAGAAGTACTTTAAAATCGCCAACTACAAAGAACAGGCATATAACAAACTCGAGAACCTTTGGCAGGGAAACCGCCACACTATGGAATTTCTAAATGAGTTCCAGTTCTTAAAAGAAGAAATTGTGATTGAGGATGAAACAGCAGTACGGCTACTCTGCAAAGCCGTAGACTATAAAATATACACAGCAGTATTACAAAACGACAGCGACTTATCATTTGACCAAACACTCAATAAATACACTGAAATGGGAGAGCACTTCAAGCACATTAGGTATGAACATGGACAACGCTTCATACCATTTCAATAAGGAGGACTCCAGCACTTTACAGCGACTGGCACACAACCAGGATGAGGAGCTCCAATGGAGATAGGGGCTCAACAAGCAAGACCCCCCTGCATTGACATCACCTGCTACAATTGTCAGAAAACAGGACATATTGCACACAAGTGCAAAGAACCACAACACCCTCGCCCCCCTCCATGACAAGAACAAAATTGGGAGATATACTATGATCCCTGATACTCCCAATTTGAGGAACCTGGTCTGTCATGCCCTCGTTACTCCGCTCAACCTCTGCCCATGCCCCCCATTTCTTCTGCTCTCGTCATATCAAGCCAAACTGCATGGCCCAGTCATGGCCACTTGGGTTCCCACTCCTCATGGGACAATAAAGATGCTGAGGCATACTGGCAGGCTAGAATAGCCCAAGAAGCAAAAAAGGAATCAGAGATGAAAGTCTCTTTAAATTAAATAGATCTAGATCCAAGCGAGGTGATTCTAGATCAGACTACATAGTTCCACTTGATTTATCTTTTTCTAATCATTTCTCTTGTTTACCCATTCACGACTCTAAGAACAATGAATTGTGAGAGTCGAACACTAGTATTAGTGAACCCCCTGTACTATTTAATTCGAATACTACCTGTAAAGTTGAGGGAGCATCCCGAAAGGGTGCAGCAGCCAACAATAAAGCTGTACTTAATTCTTCCACCATAAAAACAAAAAAATTATGTAGTGACGATTCCGAGATTCTTCATATTTACGATATTTATGAAAACCTCGCACCAACTGACTATGCCAGATCACAAGGACCCTTTGAGTTCTCACTTGACACCATAGTATATGGATTCGCCATCCATGAAGGAAATAGGCACTGGACCAAGATAGGCACCACCCCAGCCTTACTCAACTCAGGGGCAACACATACATTCATCGACTCAGCATACATCGATGATAACAAACTGGAACGAGTCTTGCTCAGTTGAGAATTCCAAGTTCTCAACACTGATGGGTCCAACCAAGCCATCAGTCACATTCACAAAAAGGTGGCCTTAACCATCATAGTCAAAGACAAGAATGGCAACCCCCATGTGGAAGCAATTGATGCTTTCATATTGTATCTGGGAAACCAAGACCTGATCATTGGCTATGACTGGCTAGCATGCCACAATCCCAATGTCAACTGGGTTGACAAAGAAATTACATTTTCCTGATGCATGGATAGATACCATGCTAATCCTATTATGGAACTTTGGTTGATTCCGGCTGAAGAAGAAGAAAAACTCAAAAACGAGGTTCCCAAAGAGTACTGGGACTTTTTGGATGTATTTTCGGAACAAGAATCCCATCAGATGCCGACACACAAACCATGGGATCATGCCATAGAATTAAACCTGGACTTCGTCAAGAAGAAAGGACACATCATTGCACTATCAGATACTGAATTAGAAGAAGTGCACATATTTATAGAAAAAGAACTTGCAAAGGGATATATCTGCCCCTCTAAGTTGGATCAAACCTCCCTGGTGTTTTTCATTCCCAAGAAAGATGGCAAAAAATGTATGGTTATGGACTACTGCTATCTTAATGAACACACCAAGAAAAATAATTATCCACTACCCTTGATACCCATGCTCATTGATAGACTCAAAGGAGCCGACATGTTTACAATCTTAGATCTTCAATGGGGTTACAACAATGTTCGAATCAAGGAAGGCGATGAATGGAAAGGTGCCTTTACCACTCCCATAGGTGCCTATGAACCCCTTGTTATGTATTTTGGCATGTGTAACTCCCCCGGCACATTCCAAAACATGGTGAACAACATCTTTACTGACATGTATGCTGTAGTTGTTATCTATATTGACGATATTATGATCTTCACATCCAAAAAGACAAAGGAAGAACACATCGAAGTCGTCCGCGAAGTACTCCAATGATTATGCGACAATGACTTATATTTAAAACCATCCAAATGCTTTTTCCACAAGGATAAAGTGGACTATCTCGGTATGGTCGTCTCTAAGGAGGGGATAGAGATGCAGGAACCTAAAGTGAAGGCCATCACTGACTGGCTCCAACTGAAGAACCTCAAACAGTTGCAATCATTCCTAGGGATGGCCAACTACTACCGTTGTTTTATTCAAGGATTCGCTGATGTGGCTAGGCTGCTTAATAACTTAACAAAAAAGGATACACCATACATCTGGACGACAGAATGCGAAGCGGCTTTCAATAAACTCAAAGCTATCATTACTTCCACACCACTTCTCATGTATCCAGACTCCTCTTGCCCTGTTTGCATTGAATGCAATGCATTGGACATCACATTGGGAGCTGTGCTCTCTTATCAGCTCAAACATGGAAACTGGCATCTGGCCAGATTCATTTCACACTCTTTCGACTCCGCGGAATGCAATTATCCAGTATATGACAAGGAATTGCTCACCATTATCTGCATATTAAAAGAATGGCGTCACCATCTCATGGATCAAGATCATTTCAAAATATGGACTGATCACCAGAATCTTGAATTCTGGAAAAAACCACAAGATCTGTCCCCACGACAAGTGTGCTGGCATGCATTTTTAATGGAATATAACTATTCGATCTTGTACAAACCAGGATCGATCAATGATCGCACTGATGCATTGTCCCGCCTTCCCGACCATGGTGAAGCCACTGAGGACATAAACAAAAATGTCATAGTTCTACCTCTGGCTTTGTTTTCTAAGCAGGCTATTCTCACCCCCGAGATCTTCAATAAGATTGTGGAACATTCTTACAAATTTGATGGTGACCATTATGGTTATGATCTTGATTCCTCTCTTGGCTGTTACATTAACACCAAGAAACAAGTGTTCATCCCCCCTGATCTGCAATCAGATATCCTTAAATTATACCATGAATCTCCGATAGCCAGGCATCCTGGAAGATCCCACACCCTAGCATTGATCCAACAACACTACAGCTGGCCTGGAATCTCAAAAGATGTAAACACATTCATTGACTCATGCCACAGCTGTGCCACCTCCAAATCAGGAAACCAACCCCCTGCTGGTAAATTAATGCCTCTTCCTGTAACCAGCCCAAGGAGGAACTCATTAAGGGCGAGGCGAACCTCTAACCCTAACCCCAAGTGCACGGCATTGGAGGGTCACCCAATGACGCACTAACCACAATCTATAGAGAGTAGGCTGGGTATGACGTCCAGCAACGGTGTACGATGATGAGGAGAACGAATGGAATAGTCATGTATGAGCTATCACACTGGAGGGGAAGCATAGAGCAGCTGATGGCTGCTCCCCCTTAGACCCAGGCTATGCACAGGTTGACAAGACTGGAGGGAATCCAGTCTGTCTCACCATGTGTAACGAGCCCAAGAAGGAACTCATTAAGGGCGAGGTGAACCTCTAACCCTAACCC
>JBBPJV010001051.1:0-11792 GCA_038088915.1 Sutorius aff. eximius
ATTCATGATATCTTCCCCTTATCATTTCAATTGTTGTTTAGGGTATGATATCATTCACTGCTGTACCAATAGTGTTTCTACTTCATATCTTCATTGTTATCGACCAATTGCTATCCTTTCTGTTACGCTCGGTCCAGTCGTGGAACGAGGCGTGACCGTTTATACCGCTATGGAGGTCGAAGGTTCCTACAGGCTCAAGCACTAGTAGGCGTCAAGGGAGCTTGCCGGTCTTGCAAGGTCTGGGGACGTGGATTACTAGCTTGACACGAGACTAAGCAGTCGAGGAGTTGTGATAGCGTGTATTCCGGTTACGCTAAGACTAGGGTACAGGAATGTACACGAGCGGTTTAAGTACTAACTACTACCGGCGTTCAGGAAGGTGAGGGAAATCTATAGAACGGATCTGAGATACCGGTAGTACTACCCGATCGGTAGAAACCCTGGAAAGGGGATGAAGGTGAAACGGGGCGAACCCGGATGTAGTCCGATCAGGTCTAAGCGAGACAAAGGAAATGTACACGAGGTGAAAGCGGAGCTCCGTGTACGCAGGAGAACGGGGAGCGGTAGAGTAAGTAGGCCTCATGCCTGAATGGGTCAGCGGAGGCACTCAGGATGGGAGGAGTAAGCCGCTATCGGGTAGTCCGTAGATAGGGGCGAGGAGAAACGTAGTCCGAGCGTCAGGAGAGACGCGGCTTTAGTACAATGATAGAGAGGAGAAAAAGGTTACCAGGGCGTCCCACGAGCTGTCGTAACACTTTCTAACATAGAATCACCACTTTACATCTCCGTTCCAAAGTATCACAGAGATGTATAAAGATTTGGGTCCTTATGACCCATTGATCAAGAAGCTTTTCTCCACATCTTTCAGAGTGAAGCTCTAAGTCTTTTCAAGTACTTCGACTGTAACTGGTGAGTATCTCCCACCAGTAACTCATTCCCTATCGCTGTTGCCTGCACACCCAAGCGAAACACATTTGTTTCATTAGAAGAGTCTGGGTACGTGAGCAGCAGAGATGAAGTAATGATTTCTTTTAATTTTTGAAATGCTGCTTCACATTCCTCGGACCATATATACGGGGTATCTTTTCTGGTTAAGTTATTGAGCGGTCTAGCTGTGTCAGCGAATCCTTGAATAAAATGACGATAGTAATTCGCCATTCCCAGAAAAGATTGTAGCTGTTTAAGGTTTCGGGGCGTGGGCCAATCGGTGATAGCTTGCACCTTTGGTTTCTGCATTTCTACCCCCTCCTTAGAGACAACCATTCCTAAATAATCTACTTTGTCCTTATGGAAGAAACACTTGGAGGGCTTTAAATAGAGGTTGTTCTCACATAATCGTTGTAATACTTCATGGACAACTATGGCGTGCTCCTCCTTGGTCTTCTTCAACGTAAATATCATAATGTTGTTGATATAAATAACTACAATGGCATACATATCCGAGAAAATGTCGTTTACCATATTCTGGAAAGTACCTGGTGAGTTGCACATTCCAAAATACATTACCAGGGGTTCATAGGCTCCGATAGGAGTGGTGAATGCCCCTTTCCATTCATCACCCTCTTTAATGCGAACATTGTTATAGCCCCAGTGCAAGTCCAGGGTTGTAAACATATCGGCACCCTTTAATCTGTCAATCAATGACGGAATTAGTGGTAGCAGATAGTTATTCTTCTTTGTATGTTCGTTTAAATACCGATAGTCCATTACCATTCACTTCTTACCATCCTTTTTTGGTATGAAGAAGACTGGTGACATTTGATCTGATTTTGAGGGTTGGATATATCCCTTTTTTAGTTCTTTTTCTATAAATATCCGGACCTCTTCTAGCTCAGTGTCCAAGAGTTGAATAATATGACCCTTCTTCTTGACAAATCTGGGTTCGAGTTCTATTGCATGGTCCCACGGTTTCCTGGTGGGCATGCGATGCAATTCTTGCTTAGAAAATACATCAAGATAATCCCAGTATTCTTGAGGTACTTCTGTTTTTCTTTTTTCTTTTTCTTCGACTGGAATTGATCAAAGGTTCATGATTGGGTGAGCACAGCATCGATCCGTGCAGTGTGAGAATGAGATTTTCTTGTCAACCCAGTTGATATCAGGATTGTGGCGTGCGAGCCAGTCATAGCCTATAATCAAATCCTGGTTACCCAGATATGATACGAAGGTGTCAATAGCTTCCATATGGGGGTTTCCATTTTCATCTTTGACTATGATGGTGAGAGCCACCTTTTCATGGATACGTCCGATAGCTTGGTCAGAGCCATCGGCGTTGAGGACACGAAATTCTCAGCCGAGCGAGATTTGTTCAAGATGATTATCATCAACATATGTGGAGTCAATGAACATGTGAGTTGCCCCTGAGTCGAGTAAGGCTGGGGTGTTGCCTATTTCTGTCCAACGCCATTTTCCTTCATGGGTGGCAAAGCCATATACCTTGGTGTCGAGAGAGAACTTGACAGGTCCTTGTGACCATGTGAAGCTGGTCGGTTCGAGGGTTTCATAAATATTGTAGATATGTAAAATGTCTGTATCATCGCTAGCTACCTTACATAATTTTTTCTTTTGTTTTGGGGGAGAATTAAGCACTGCATCATTTCTGGCAGCCGCACCATTGCTGGACACTCCCTCAGATACAAAACTACACAAACTAAATATTACAGGAGTGGGAGAACTACTAATGTTTGAGTTGCACAAATCATTGTTCTTAGACTCGTAAATGTGTAAGGAAGAAAAACAATTAGAGAAGGAAGACTTGTCCAGTCCAGTAGTACCTCAATGATTACTGGACTTATTCAGTTTAAAGAGACCTTCTTTTCAGCCTCTGCCTTGGATTCTTGAGTGAGCCAAGCTTGCCAGTATGCCTCGACTTCAGCATTATCCCACGAGGTGTGGTGGGATTGCGAGTGGCCTTGACCAGGCCAAGTGGTTTGAGAGGATACGACTAATGCCTGAGATTGAGGGGGTGTGGGGAGTGGGCATTGGGAGTATTGGAGGCGAGACGGGCCCAGATGATCAAATTGGGAATATTGTGGGTCTTGAAACTGACGTATACATGCTGGTCAGGGGTTATGAGGTTTTTGCAGGTCAGGACAGTCCTGGGACTGGTGGCTGAACTTGTTGCAATTAAAGCAGTTGCCATTGAATGGCTGCTTGTTTGGTTGCGCTTGTTGCACCCCTATTTCCATGGGAGTGCCTCAGCTGGGTTGAGTACTGGTGGCTGTGTATCAGGGTGTAAAGCCCGACGACCTTTGAAATGGTGGGAATCTTATTCCCCTTTTGTATTTGACACATTCAAATCATTCACCCATCCTGGCATATTTGTTGATTGTCTCCTCGAACATGAGGTCCCCTTCAATTTGCAATACAGTGACATAAATCTTGTAATCAATTGCCTTTCAGAGGAGGTGAACCACAGTTTCGTCGTCAATTTCTATATCCTCTTTAAGGAATTGGAATTCATTCAAGAACTCTGCTGTCCTTCTGTTCCCTTGTTTCATTGTTTCGAGCTTGGAGTATTCCATCTCTTTATAGTCAGCTATTTTAAAATATTTCTCCACGTCCTTTTTGAGTTCTTCCCATGTGGGCCATTTGTCTTTCTCTAAGCTTTTATGTATATGTAGGTGTGCGAATGCGGCGGCTTCTCCTTTCATTCTCATCCACACTGCCACTGCCTTTTCTTTGTCATTGCATAGAGGATGCCATTTCTGAGTAGATACCCAGAGCTCCATGAACAGCCACCATTTTCGGAATATGGTGCGCTTGCCATCCCATTTGCCAGGGTCGGCGAATTTCTTGTCCAAGTTTTTTGAGGCATCCTCTGTTTTGATGGCGTTAGAGATCTTGTTGATCTCCTCTTTTACTTCTTGCCATGACATTACTTAATAGAGATAGATTGTTTGGGGGCGGTGGTATGGAGAATGGAGTTTTGTAGAGGGACAGAGCAAACAAGTAGTTTTGTTGGCTAACGTTATTCTGTTGTGTGGGTTGATTTTCTTTTCCCAGCGAATGTCTTGGAGCCAGTCGTGTGCAAACTGTACCACTGGATCTCCATTGGGATAGAGGTCAGCAACAGGGGTAAGGAAGGCTTCTAGGTCACGTGTGTTGAATGGAACAGTTCATTGGGGGGGCATAAATCTGTAAAAAAAACTAGGGTCTCCAGGGGCAGCTGTTGGAAGACTGTTGATGCGATGCAGCAGGGAACTGCTAAGAAGTCGATGGTTTTACATCAATTCAGATGTGGGGGGAACCAGGGTACTGAGAGTTTTTTAACACTCTCACACCAATTATCGACTATGCTTGCAGTGACATGGACAAGGGGGTCCTGATGTGCTATGGGCTGAGCAACGTTATCCTAATTTCTGACAGCGGATGACCATATGACTACTGATTAAAGGGAGTATGCCCTATGCCTGTCTAGTGGTGCGTGTACTTGTTCTCCTTATCCCTGGAGTCACGGGAGTGAGTTCGACCTCATAAAAAGTCTAGCTCAAGTGAAATGAGATTGTACAACTAAATCTAAGTACGACGAGGTGGAACGATGACAAGGCCAACTATGATGTTTGGCAACGTTTTATGATGAAGAGGAAAAGAGGAGAACACGTGGAATAGTTACCACGGGCAAGAGTGAGGAGGATGGTACTAGATATCCCAACTTAGGCCTGAGGTAAGATCCCAGGTAATGTCCAAGTGAGCTAGACTGGGGAACAGTTGTAGCTACATCCAGGTATATATACATCTGCCAAGACTATGACTAATATACATGACTAATAAATAGTGAGAGTGGTACGATAGATAAGGAAAGGTACACCAATAGCAGAATAGACTCTTATCTATGATGTCATGGTCTAGACCAGTCACATGATCTGACATCATAGGAGTCTAGGCTTGGTCACATGATCATGAGAAAAGAAAGACAGGGGGAAATCATGTGACCTGTTGTGACAAAATATAGAGAAGAAAAAGCATAGACTACAAGTGGGCTAGTAGTGTAGTTAGGTTAAGGAAAATGAGTTCATAACAGAAATATTGTATTTTCCACCATCGGAAGTCCCCTGGACTTGCCATGCAAGGATGAGGTAGTTTCTGGTAGATTCTACCATTGGTTTGGCCCCATACCTACTAGACCCACCTGACTGGTGTAACGAGCCCAAGGAGGAACTCATTAAGGGCAAGGCGAACCTCTAACCCTAACCCCAAGCGCACGGCATTGGAGGGCCACCCGATGATGCACCAACCACAATCTAGAGAGAGAGAATCAGGTATGACGTCCGGCAACGGTGTAAACAATGAGGAAGAGAGTGGAACAGTCAAGTATGAGCCTCAGCACTGGAGGGGAAGCATAGAGCAGCTGAGGCCGCTCCCCCTTAAGCCCAGGTAATGCACAGGTTGACAAGACTGGGGGGAAACCCAGTCCATCTTACCATGCCCTTTATATATGCAGAGAGGCCAGTGCACAGACCATGCTGTGCTGTACCCCTGATACTAAATAAGGACATGTCTATGGTAATGAGAGAGGTGACATAAGGGGCTAGACTATGGCGTAGTGGTCTAGACCCTATGACATCATAGATACATAATAGTCCGTAAGCTACTATGGTACGTATGGTCACATGACTAGGTCACGTGCCAGGGACAGGAATGGCAGTCACGTGATGTGGTCACGTGCTATGGTACAGGAAATAATGCTAAGTCCAATGTACGATATAGAGTCCAAAGTGTAGCGAAAGTGATGTACTAGCTAGGCTAACCCTAGACTAGGATAAATGTAGGTTAAAGAGGACGGTATTGTAACAACTGGACTGATGCCTTATTGGATGTCTGGAGTTCATCCCCTTAGAAAGGGAGTACATTTTAGGTTTCTGCATTCTTTTTCGCAGATTTTCAAGACCCACTGTAACAAGCCCAAGGAGGAACTCATTAAGGGCAAGGCAAACCTCTAATCCTAACCCCAAGCACATGGCATTGGAGGGCCACCCAATGATGCGCTAACCACGATCTGATAGAGGAAAAACCGGCTATGATGCCCAGCAACAGTGTATGACGATGAGGAAGAGAATGGATAGTCAATGTATGAGCCATCACACTGGAGGGGAAGCATAGAACAGCTGATGGCCGCTCCCCCTTAGACCCAGGCTATACACAGGTTGACAAGACTGGGGAAAAACCCAGTCTGTCTCACCATGCTCTTATATAGCAGAGAGGCCAGCGCACAGACCATGCTGTGCTGTACCCCTTATAGTAATAGTACATGAGAGAGCATGATGACGTAGAGGGCTAGATTATGATGTAATGGTCTAGACCCTATGACATCATAAGTAAGGTAAGAGTCCATGAATACGTAATGGTCACATGACTAGGTCATGTGCCAGGGACGGGAATGGCAATCACGTGACAGGATCGGGTGCAGACCAATTACATGAGCTATAGTACAGGAAATAACAGTGAAGTCCACTATACAATGTAGTCCAAAAGTGTAGCGAATGTGTAGTACTAGCTAGGCTAACCCTAGACTAGGATAAATGTAGGTTAAAGAGGACGGTATCGTAACACCCACAGACTTTGTTCCATTCAAGACCCATGGACTTTGTTCCATCTTCAGGATCCCAACATGGACCTTGTTTCATCCTCAAGACCTACTGGACTAGAAGAAGAACATTAGGGTTCTTTTCACAGGTTCAAGTACCACTGGACAGGCATTGTCCCAACTCCTCGACACTCCCTAATTGGGACTCTCTGGAATTCCCCAACGGAACTCCATGTCTTAATCCTGAAGCTCCTGATTTAGAGCTTACTCCAACAGGAACTCTGTTTTCCTGATGCTACATGACTCTGTATGGAACTCCCACCTACAGAACCCCTAGTCCAAGCCCTCTATCCTCAGAACCCCGTGTCCTATTCAGAACAATCTAAATCTAGACAGAAGGTATAAAGCCCTCCTGTATCATGGATTTGGCGAGTGCAATCATGTCTTGTTCCCCTCGACACCTTGTACCCCAGGTTCCTCCCCTCTCGTCTGAGGAACAACAATGCTGCATTTGAGAAAGGCTATGCTTTTGATGCAGGTTACCTGGACACCCTGTGAATCAGTGTATGGCATTTCCACCTAGAACGACCGTTTACCCAGACAGGACCTTTCAAGAGTCCTCCCCTCCACCACAACAAAGAACTAGACATGCTAGAACTCAAACCAGCACTACTCAGGAGTACTTTAGAGCTCCAACTTCATTGCACTCTGACCCTGTTGCCATGTATCAAGAAATCTGGCAAACCTTGGAGTATGTTCACCAGATGCTGTTACCACGTCTTCTTCCCTCAATCATATGGGAACATGGTGACCTTCAACCTGCTGATCTCAGCATGGACCCTAGGGACTTGATTTGTACATCCCCACCATACTCACCCACGGAGGAGCTCATCTGCGACACTATCACCTTGACCCTCCACTCGCTCCCCTCGACCCCTTGACCACTCAACTCCTTGACCCTGCGACCTGAGACTGGTTATGCCAGCTCAGCACCACCATGTCTTGGGTCTATCTCTGAAGAGACGGACTCGACCCTGGGTTGCCCTGCCAAAGCAACCATCCCTGAGTCCTTATAGGGCTTCCACTGCACATGGGTTGTGCCAGGACGTCTGCCATTGACGTCCATGGATGTGTAGGACCACATCCCGGCTGGCAGCTTTCATTGCATACCCAGCTCCCCTGGTTGAGGTATACTACATCATACCTCCATTTCTTACTGTCCAAGGAAACGTTATCCTCAACTCTTACACCCACTCCACCTAGGATTGGTTTGACCCCAGTATAGGTCAATTCCGAGCTGGATCTCTCCCCCCAGCCTTAGACTCACTGACTCTACCTATAGGATAGACTTCTGTCCTTCTGGAGACTCCATTCCTCATCTCCCCGACACTTTGGTGGTTAGGAAAGCCCTCAATTCTTTGGGAAACCCTCTATCACCCTCACCCCACTGCACATAGTCTGTGCCAAGGCATCCCATCCTTTACATGCCTGAGCAGAGTGGCCTCTGCTTGTGATGGCAGCTTCATGCATAACCATCCATCCTGGCTGCTAATCCCTCCTGGTTAGCCATCCAATCATCACCCCTATGGACATACTCTCCCTTCCTATCCTTCCTCATGGTTGGACTTGACCTGATTAGTCAACTCTGGATCCACATCCCTCCAGATCCATCACATTCCCCAGCATCACCTCACAACTGGATGCTCCCTCCTGAAGATCTCAAAAGATCCTAGAAACCGCTGCACACAGATTATGCCAGAGTATCTGTTTATCCCCACAGGTATTCACAAGTACAGTGGCCTGTACTCCAGTCCACAGCCCCTGCGTACTGGACTGTCCTGGTCACAAATCCTCTCTATTTGCTACCCATGCCACTCCTGGGCATCCTCTTCATCCTCCCTTCTCTCCGACCAAGAAGTACTTGGCCAATAGCACAGCCAACCCCGAGTTCATTGTCCCTGAACTCTCCATCATCCCCACCATAGACTCCCTATCGGCGGAACAAAACTCTGACCTGAGATGTGCTTAGATGCAATTTTCCTCTCTCTGTCTTCTCTTTTAGTTTATATTTCCACCAAGTCATTGTCGTACCACCCGCAATATGCACCACCATCTGGACCTGGACGTTGATTCACCACTGAGCATTCTTATCATTCCTTTGCTCATGTGCCCATCACTCATCCACCAATTGACACCCTCAACCCCACTACTCAGACCCTGCCAATCCCATCATCACTCTCGGCATTCCCTCATAGGCTGTCATCTGTCCCCTCTGTCCTCTGACCAGGCATTGGTTTGCCCTTGGTCTTCACATGGTAGCTCAGAATATAGAAAGGGGGTAATGTTACGATTTGTTTCCTTTTTTACTTCTTTCGTCTCACAGTCTAGCTCACATTCCTAATGCTCACTACCCTGTAGACCCCTTCAATTTCCCCTTTGTCTCACAGTCTAGCTCACATCCCAATGCTCACTACACTGCAGACCTTGTAGCCATTCCTACACTTCGGTGTCTGAACCCCATGGACTACATTTCACCTATCATGCAATTCTTTTACTCATATGACTATTATTCTTTTCATAGCCATTCCCACGCCACCAAGCACAGATCATGGACTACTGTCTCCAATGACTCACCTCATGGTTCATCATCTTAAATTGCCTTTCTCCTCGTGTTCCACACAAGTCCCCTTTACAGAATCCTGGTGTTCCCTTTCCCTTTATCACTGAATATCCTAATATGGCCTATTCCTTTTCCTTCCGTCTTCCCTGGACCCACGGCTCTCCATTGCATTCCTACTATAGATCTCTCGCCCTTGGACCCACAGTTGTCCGTTGTATTCTTAGCATAGATCTCTCCATATCTCCTCTCGGCTCCCCATCGAGATATACCTTAGTATCTCTGTAACAAGCCCAAGGAGGAACTCATTAAGGGCGAGGCAAACCTCTAACCCTAACTCCAAGTGCATGGAATTGGAGGGCCATCCGATGATGTGCCTAACGACAATCTAATAGAGAGGAGGCCGGGTATGATGTCCGGCAACAGTGTAAACAATGAGGAAGAGAATGGACTAGTCTAGTATGAGCCTCAGCACTGGAGGGGAAGCATAGAGCAGCTGAGGCCGCTCTCCCTTAGACCCAGGTAATGCACAGGTTGACAAGACTGGAGGGAATCCAGTCCGTCTCACCATGCCCTTTATATAGCAGAGAGGCCAATGCACAGACCATGCTGTGCTGTACCCCTTATAGTAATACATGGTAAAGAGCATGGTAATGTAAAGGGCTAGACTATGATGTAATGGTCTAGATCCTATGATATCATAGATAATGTAAGAGTCCAGAATACTCTATGGTATGTATGGTCACATGACTAGGTCACATGCCAGGGATGGGAATAGGGAATCATGTGACAGGATCGGGTGCTGACCGATCACGTGAGCTATGGTACAGGAAATACTAAGTCCAAAGTGTAGCGAAAGTGTAGTACTAGCTAGGCTAACCCTAGACTAGGATAAAATGTCGGTTAATGGGGACGGTATCGTAACAATCTCCTTTATTCTCTCTTTCCTCTTAATGGATACTACTTTCCCATGCTTGCCTTACTATATAAGACTCATGCCTTCCTTGTAGTATTTGTTACGATACCATTCCCTTTTAACCTAACTTTATCCTAGTCTAGGGTTAGCCTAGCTAGTACTACACTTTCGCTACACTTTGGACACTACACCGTACATTGGACTTAGTCGTATTTCCTGTACCATAGCTCACGTGATCAGTCTGCACTCGATCCTGTCACGTGATTCCCATTCCCGTCCCTGGCATGTGACCTAATCATGTGACCATACGTACTTACGGACTATTACCTTACTTATGATGTCATAGGGTCTAGACCACTACGTCATAGTCTAGCCCCTTACGTCACCTCTCTCGTTACTATAGACATGTACCTATTTAGTAGTAGGGGTACAGCACAGCATGGTCTGTGCACTGGCCTCTCTGCATATATATAGGGCATGGTGAAATGGACTGGGTTTCCCCCCAGTCTTGTCAACCTGTGCATTACCTGGGTTCAAGGGGGAGCAGCCTCAGCTGCTCTATGCTTCCCCTCCAGTGCTGAGGCTCATACAGACTGATCCATTCCTTATCCTTACCATCGTACACCGTTGCTGGACATCATACCCAGCCTCTCTCTATTAGATCGTGGTTAGCGCGTCATCGGGTGGCCCTCCAATGCCGTGCGCTTGGGGTTAGGGTTAGAGGTTCACCTCGCCCTTAATGAGTTCCTCCTTGGGCTCGTTACAGTATTCCTTACGCTAGTTTCTACCCGGTACTTAGGACATAGTACTCCCATACTTGTCTAGTCCTGTCCCCATCTACCTCTCATGTCCTTATCTCCGATATCCCAATACTAGCTTTTCTCTCACCTCTGCACTGTGTGCATCTCCATCAACCCTCAGTCTGGCACTGTGACCATCACCATCCTTCTGTAACGAGCCCAAGGAGGAACTCATTAAGGGCGAGGCTAAGCTCTAACCCTAACCCCAAGCACACGGCATTGGAGGGCCACCTGATGATGCGCTAACCATGATCTAAAGAGAAGAGGCCAGGTATGACATCTGGCAACGGTGTAGACGATGAGGAAGAGAATGGATAGTCAAGTATGAGCCATCACGCTGGAGAGGAAGCATAGAGCAGCTGATGGCCGCTTCCCCTTAGACCCAGGCTATGCACAGGTTGACAAGACTGGAGGGAATCCAGTCCATCTCATCATGCCCTATATATATGCAGAGAGGCCAGCGCACAGACCATGCTGTGCTGTACCCCTAATACTAAATAAGGACATGTCTATGGTAACAAGAGAGGTGACGTAAGGGGCTAGACTATGACGTAGTGGTCTAGATCCTATGACGTCATAGATACATAATAGTCTGTAAGCTACTATGATACGTATGGTCACATGACTAGGTCACATGCCAGGGACGGGAATGGCAGTCACGTGATGTGGTCACATGCTATAGTACAGGAAATAATGGCTAAGTCCAATGTACGATGTAGAGTCCAAAATGTAGCGAAAGTGTAGTACTAGCTAGGCTAACCCTAGACTAGGGTAAAGTTAGGTTAAAAGGGAACGGTGTAGGGAACTAATGTTCCCTGCATGTGTATCCTGCATTTACAGCATTTCCGATGGACCCGCACTTACCCCGAGGCTTCCAGATCTTCCCGGCTTTCTTTCTGGCTACTTTCCGGCCGAAAATGATACCGCACAAGC
>JBBPJV010001052.1:0-11778 GCA_038088915.1 Sutorius aff. eximius
GGGGGATGGCCTTAGCTGCTATTATATCCTCCTCCAGTGAGAGATGCTCATACAGACTGACCATTCGTTCCTCTCACTTCATACACTGTTGCTGGACGTCATACCCAGTCTCCTCTCTTCTAGATCGTTGGTTAGTGCGTCATCAGGTGGCCCTTCAATGCCGTGCACTTGGGGTTAGGGTTAGAGGTTCGCCTCGCCCTTAATGAGTTCCTCCTTGTGCTCATTACAACTACTGCCAAAGAAAAGTCACTCTCGAGGTTAAATGTTCTGCCCCTAAATGTTGGTTCTGCTTTAGCCTGCAAAAAGCAAGGAAGATTTGAAGTCATACTGGAATTGTATGGAAGAACACAGAGAAGGGTGCTAGTTGTGAAGCTATGTTGCTGTACTAGCTGCAACCCTGTCTACAGAAGATAGAGCAAGAGAAGAGCACCGCAGAGAGCGATGAGAGCAAAGACAACACCAAGGCAATACCTCCGGATAAGCATCAGAAGCTGGGATGTCGGCCTCGTGGCAAGATGTCAAGGACAAGATCAACAAGATCTCAAACACAATCAAGGTGGAAGATGCCACCAAGATCTCAGACACAATCAAGGTGGAAGATGCCACCAAGAACCTAGATAAGAAGTTCGCCGATCCTGGAAAATGGGATGGAAGGCAAAGCATGTTCTGCAAATGGTGGCTATTTATAGAACTTTGGGTTTCTATGCAGAAATGGCACTCACAACATGTGAACAAGGAGAAAGCCACAGCCATATGGATGCGCATGGATGGTGAAGCTGCAGCCTTTGCACATCTCTGTATTTGCAAATGTCTAGAGAAGGACGCATGGCCAAAATGGGAAGATCTCAAGAAAGATGTGGAGAAGTATTTCAAGATTGCTGATTACAAGGAAATGGAATACTCGAGGCTGGAACACCTTTGTCAAGGAAACTGCCAAGTATCGGAGTTCTTAAATGAATTCCAGTTCTTGAAGGAAGACATCCAGATCAATGATGAGACCGCAGTCAGGATGCTGCACAAGGCCATCTCATTCAATATCTACACAGCAGTATTGCAAGCGGAAGGAGACCTCAAGTACAAGGACATCCTGAACAAGTATGCAGAAATGGGAGAAAGGTTTGAATGAGTGCAGTACGAGTGAGGAGCACACTTCAGGCCTTTCCACCAGCCTCAACAAACTGGACACTGTTTCACTGCTACCAGAACCCAGCCAGGATGTGGAGCTCCTATGGAGATAGGACAGCAAAGACAGGCAAAGGACAAGTTGAAGCTCAAATGCTTCAACTGTGACAAGCTTGGTCACTTTTCTGCCAAGTGCAAAGCTCTCAGGTGACTGGGAAAATTGCAACAGTTCAGAGGGAGACAGTTATATGAAGTTGCCTGTCCCACCTCATCGGCACAGTGGGAATGTGAAGAAGTCAAATGGTATTGGAGAAACTGCCTAGCCAGAGAGGCAAAGGCAGAACACCAGCCAGGGGCTGAGTGTTTGGTTTCTTTAAATTAGAACAATCAGACCACTCGCGAGGTGTTGTTGGATCAAAGGACCATTCATGTAGAAATTCTTTTTCTCCTTGGATCATTGATGCTCCCTTGGACTTAGAGGAGGAAGCAGTGAACATTCCTTGTTTAGTTCCTGATTCATTTGTCGAAGGGGCATCTCATTTGAGTGCAGCAGGCGACAATGAACCTGTGCTTCATTCCCCTGAAAAACAAAAGAAAAAACACAAAAGAAAAAATAAAGAAATAACCCAAGATGATATGGACATCTTAGCTATTTATTCTTCTTATGAAACCCTCACACCTATGATACATGCCAGGTCAGCAAAACCTGAGGAGTTCAGCATAGACACAATGGTCTATGGCTTTACCACAGAAAAGTTGAACAGGCAATGGACCAAGCTAGGTCGCATTCAGGCCTTATTAGACTCAGGAGCAACACACACATTCATTGACAAAGAATATGTGGAAGTTTGCAGATTAGAGAGAATCTTGTTAGGACACAAGATTAGAGTTCTTAATGCCAATGGAACCAATCAATCCATTGGAACGATCATGGAGAAAGTGGCAATTACCATAATTGTCCATGATCTTCAGGGCAACCCACATCAAGAGGCAATCAATGCCTACATCTCGATTCTGGGAAACCAAGATCTGATCCTCAGATATGATTGGCTGTCACAACATAACCCAGATGTCAACTGGGTTAACAAGACGATCAAGTTCACGCATTGCATGAAGGACTGCAAGAACACAAGAGCATACCTTCATGCTATTCTGATCAAAGAAGAGAACCAGTTAAAGACAGAAGTGCCCAAAGAGTACTGGGACTACCTAGACATGTTCTCCGAACAGGAATTGCAATGCATGCCAACACAAAAGGCATGGGACCATGCCATCGAGTTAGAAGAAAACTTCGTGAGGAAGAAGGGTCATATAATCCCTTTGTCAGATGTCAAGATGGAAACTCTCTGTTCATTCATTGACAAGGAATTAGCCAAGGGCTACATCTGCCCTTCGCAGTCAGATCAAACCTCTTCGGTGTTCTTTATACCGAAGAAAGACGGCAAAAAGTGTTTGGTCATGGACTACTGATACCTGAACGAACACATGAAGAAGAACAACTACCCCTTGCCACTTATCCCCACACTGGTGGATAGGTTGAAAGACGCGGACATGTTCACTACCCTCAATCTAAGATGGGGGTACAACAATGTCAGGATCAAGGAAGGTGATGAATGGAAGGGTGCTTTCACTATGCCCATCAGTGCTTTCAAGCCCCTCATCATGTACTTCAGGATGTGCAATTCCCTGGGAACCTTCCAAAACATGGTCAACAACATATTCACTGACATGTATGCAGTGGTAGTCATCTACATCAATGACATCATGATTTTCACATCGAAGAAGACCAAGGAAGAGCATGTAGAAGTGGTACGAGAAGTACTACAATGGTTGAGAGAAAACAACCTCTACCTGAAGCCTTCCAAGTGCTTTTTCCACAAGGACAAGGTGGATTACCTTGGAATGATAGTATCCAAGGAAGGGGTTGAGATGCAAGAACCCAAGGTCACCGCAATAAAGGAGTGGCCCCAACCCCAAAACCTCAAACAGTTGCAGTCATTCCTCAGAATGGTCAACTACTATTGCCGATTTGTAAAGGGCTTCGCAGATATAGCCCACCCCTTGAACAACCTCACAAGAAAGGAGATGAAATTTGAGTGGACAGAAGATTGTGAGATGGCATTCAAAGGGTTGAAGAGCATCGCAACTTCTGCCCCACTCCTCATGTACCCAGACTCCACCAAACTGGTATGCATTGAATGTGATGCATTGGACATTGCCACAGGAGCAGTCCTCTCGTACAAATTGGCAGACAGAGAATGGCATCCAGCTTGATTCATGTCCAAATCATTGGACTCCGCCAAACAAAACTACCTGATCTATGACAAGGAGATGCTAGCCATCATCCACACTTTGAAGGAATGGAGACACCATCTGGTGGACAGAACTCATTTTGAGATCTGGACAGATCACAAGAATTTGGAATTCCAGAAGAAGTCACAGGATCTCTCCCCACGTCAAGCTAGATGGCATGCATTCCTGATGGAGTACCGATATTCTATTGTGTACAAACCAGGAACATCTAATGGACACACTGATGTGCTATCATGATGACTGGATCATGGAGAAGCAGCTGACACCATCAACAAGGATGTCACCATGCTTTCCCCAACCATCTTCATGCGCTCCACTGCCCTATCTCCAGAGTTATATGACCGGATCATGCAAAATCCAGGTGACGAAGAAGATCACTATGGATATGAAAAGAATGGCTCTACTGGCTGCTCTCAGAACAGCCACAATCAAACCTTCATTCCCTGCAAGTTAAGGGACAAAGTTATGAAACTCTATCACAAGTCGCTGATCGTGAGTCATCCCAGCCAATCATGAACCATGGCATCGATCCACAGGCATTACAACTGGCCTGGAATCACCAAGGACATCAATGACTTCATTGACCACTGTCCAAGCTGTGCCACAGCCAAAGCAATGAACCATGCCCCAGCAGGAAAATTGATGCCTTTGCCCACCGCATCACACCCTTGGCAAGATATCTCTGTTGATTTCATCATGGACTTACTGGAATCAGAGGGCTACATCACAATCATGGTGGTAGTAGACCGATTCTCCAAGGAGGTAGTCTTCATACCATGCATGAAGACCTACTCATCCTTGAACACTGCCAAGTTGTTCCATGACCATGTATGGTGTGTGCACGGGCTACCCCTATCAGTAGTGTCCGATCAAGGTCTGCAATTTGCCTTGGAGTTCACTCAGGATCTGTGCAAACTGCTTGGAATCACGCAAAAGTTGTCTATGGCATTCCACCCACAGACAGATGGATAGATAGAACGGGTCAATCGCAACCTCGAACAGTATTTGCGACTTTACATTGCAAAGAAGCAATCCAATTGGAGCAACTGGTTAAAGCTGGCTCAATTCCAGCACAACAATTTGCTCACAGCTGCAACAGGCACCATTCTGTTCACCATAACCAGGAACTACACTCTGCAGATGGGATTTGAAAACCCAGCTTCACACCAGTTCGGTCGAGACCTAGTCAAGATGCACAAGGAAGTGCATGATGCCCTTGAACGTTCACATCATGACATGGAATGATCAGCAGAGTCCTTCCAATTGGAGGCACCTCCCTACACTGAAGGCCAGCAAGTATGGCTTTCCATGACCAACCTCACACTTCCGTATCCCTCTTGGAAGTTGTCGCCCAAATGGATCAGACCCTATCTGATTAAACGAGTACTGGCCAACGCAGTAGAACTTCGCCTACCATCGTCAGTGAAGATACACCCAGTGGTCAACGTCTCACAGGTTAAGCCATATTCCGAGCCGCTCTCCACCCAAACTCCTATTTGCCCTGATGCGATCATAGTCACAGAGGATCGCCAGGTGGAATACAAGGTTGACCACATCATCGACTCACAGCTGAAATGTGGAAAGCTGGAGTACCTCATCCATTGGAAAGATTGGGATGAGACAGACCATACATGGGAACCAGAAGATCATCTGGCCAATGCAGAGGAAAAGGTCAAAGCCTTCTGTGACAAGCACCCAGGAGTGCCCTGAAGGGTTTGAGGAGTGTCATTTGCGCAATTTGCAACACTTTTTCAACCTTACAAAAATGTCACCAGCATGCGCCTGTGCTTTTCTCGCCTGGAAGTCTCGACCTAAGAAGGGGGTGATGTTATGATTTTACAACATTTTCTACACTTTATCTGATGACCTTACAACTACTTTACGAATTAGCCCCTATCCCTTGACCCCTATGTTAGGACACCCTCCTCAAGACCCCCCTCCAATGACTGTCACCCATCACCAGTTAATAGGGATGCATGCAACCATTGCCATGACAACTGGCATTAGTTACCTTGACAACCATCTGTCAAACAACTGTCATGTCAATGCCAATCCTGTTGCATTCCACTTCTCCAGTTGATGTGACCACATGGACCTGTCAGTGCTGGCTGTCACCTCCTGGATGGTTGCTATGCAACCACAAGCACCGGTCCTATAGCAATGTGTTGGAAATGTTTCATCTGCTGTGTGGCTGCCCACATTCACCTGCAGCCACCATTGCTAAGCACCCAATAGGTGCCAGACCAATCAACAAGTGCCTGCAGGCGGTAACAGTCTCACAGCTGTCAGTGCCCACTGTCATTGGGGATGTCTCAGGTTGACACCTGTCATGGTTGCTACAATACCATTGTTCTACCATTATAGTAGTAGCATTAGTCATGTCGTAGTTAGAGGTCTATATAAACCCCTCATGTTGCAGACTGGAATCCCCAGTCTAGCTCACTTGGGCATTATCTGGGATCTAAAAACCAGGCCATAGCAAGTGCATGAACACTGCCCATCCCCTTCACCCATGCAAGAGATCCTTGCACATGTATCCCCTCCTCCTTCATCGTCTGTCAGGTTAAAGCTCTCACTCGGTCGGCTGTGGGCTTGGTCTTTCCAGGTCTCACCTCAGTATGATTACTCCACAAGGCCATAAATTACAAGATCTACATGGCTGTACTCCAGAATGAGGGCAATCTAACTTTTGATCAAACTCTAAACAAGTATGCTGAGATGGATGAGTGCTTTGAGCACATCAGATATGAGCAAGGCCAACACTTCATTTCATTTGCAAGGAACACCCCTTGGTTTACACAAACTGGAACACAATCTGGTAGAGGTGCACCTGTGGAAATCAGGGCTCAACAAGCCCAACAAGCAAAGTGTCTCTTCAACAGGACTTGTGTCAATTGTAACAAGTTTGGGCATCAGTCAAGAGATTGCCCTGATCCTGAAGTGAAGTCTAACTAAATGATTTAAGATGACGAGGTGGAACAAACAGAACCAGCTATGACATCTGGCAACTTTTGAAGAAAAAGAGGAAACATGTGCAACAATGTACATGGGTGAAGATAGAAGGAGAACTAGGTATTCCACTTAGACCTGAAGGTAGACTCCAGATAATGTCCAAGTGAACTAGACTGGGGAGCAGTCGTAGTATCACCCAGGTATATATACAAGTGCCAAGACTACTTAGTAATACATGACTAATATATAGTGGGAATGGTACAATAGATAAGGGAGAGGTACACCAATAGCAAAAGGGACTCTTATCTATGATGTCATAGGTCTAGACCAGTCACGTGATCTGATGTCATAGAGTCCAGGCCTTAGTCACATGATTGTGAGAAAGAAAAGATAGGGGGAAAGTCATGTGACCTAGTGTGACAAAATAAAGAGAAAAATGTAGACTACGAATGTACACGTTTTGAAGATAGGAAAATTAAATACATATCATAACAGATCCCCAGAAATCATGCCCCCTTTCTTGGCCTCACATGCAAGAACAATATATGGACCCCCATTACTCGCAGTTCAAGGAACCAGGACCATCTTGTCCCTGGGATGTGGCTTGACCTCTCCCTTCAACTCCCACACAATGTTCAACTCAAACTGCACAGCCCAGTCAAGGCCAAATTGCTTCTCCCCCTGCCTCACGGAAGTGTGCTGATGCAGAGGCATTCTGGTGAGCTCAACTTGCCCAAGAAACAAAGGACAAGGCCATGAAAGCCATAACTTTAAATTAGACAGATCTAGACACTTGTAAGGTGTATCTAGATTGGTGTAAAACACTAAAAATAGCTTTGGAGTGAAGCTAGAGAAAGAAATGGGGGAAATATGTTCATTTCAGAGAGTCTCTAACACAAACAGATGGCTGGAAATAGGAAAATGAGTGACTGGGAGCATACCACTGGTGTGGCTAACTCCAAATGCCTTCTCTGAGCTAGGAAATGTGGACCCAGACTCAGGATGAGCTTCCAGGCTTTCAGGGAGCAAGACAAGTATTGGATCAGGTGGATTGACTTCAGCTGGGTGTACAAAAGAGTGCAGGAAAGTGGAAAACTAAATTGCTGTGCTAACTACATGCCTATATAGTGAAATGACATCTAGGTACTAGTCAAACCTAAAACAATGAAATCTGACCATACCACATGAGACTGGACTCAAAAGAGGTCATTCTGGACTGGAAACACACCGGGAAATCACCGGGAAGTGGTTTCAGCCGAAAAACTGGACAACCCAGGCTTGCAAGGTATCATTTTTGGTCAGAAAGTAGCCGGAAAAGAAGCCGGAAAGATCTGGAGGCATTGGAGTAAATGTGAGTCCATTGAAAGTGCTGTAAATGTGGGATACACATGCAGGGAACACTAGTTCCCTGTAACAGGTTATAATTTTCACAATTAGCCTAACACTACTGTTATGATACCATTCCCTTTAACCTAACTTTTCGTACTCTTACCCCTAGTCTAGGGTTAGCCTAGCTAGTTGGACTACATCATATATTGGACTTAGCATATTTCCTGTAGCATAGCTCACGTGATTGGTAAGCACCCAATCCTGTCACATGATTACCATTCCTCATCCCTGGCACATGACCTAGTAATGTGACCATTATGTACCATAGAGTATTCTGGACTCCTTACATACTTATGATGTCATAGGGTCTAGACTACTACATTATAGTCTAGCCCCTTACATCACCTCATTCCTTACCTTGTATTACTATACAGGGTACCAGCATAGCATGGTCTGTGTGCAGGCCCTTTGCATATATAAAGGGTCTGGTGTGACAGACTGGATTCCCTCCAGTCTTGTCAACCTGGACATTACCTGGATCTAAGGGGGAGTGGCCACAGCTGCTCTAGGCTTCCCCTCCAGTACTAATGGCTCACACTTGATTATCCATTCACTCTCATCATCGTACACTGTTGCCAGGCATCATAGCTGGTTCTTCTCTTATTCAGTCATCATTTGTGCATCATTGGGATAGCCCTCCAATGCCATGCACTTGGAGTTAGGGTTAGAGGTTCACCTTGCCCAACAAGTTCCTCCTTAGGCTCATTTCAACTACAGACTGGCCTAGTGCCACTATGAAAGCCCTGTACTACAGGCATACAATGGACTTAGTCATGAGCAGGTCTCACATACTATCTAATCTTATCTCTTGCTCTCTATTATTATTTCTCTTCTCTCTTTTATAGTTATATTCAATCTCCAAATCTGATCTCTGATTTATTTCAGGATCTGCCCAGGATCTTGGACCCTATGCTAACACAGCCTTTCTTTAACCTCTGTGCTGTGTATAGCTATGCTTTGCCTCACATATTTAATCACTGCATACACAGCCTTGAGGCTATGCACTTCCCTTCCATTTGATGCACAGTCAAGTGCTGCACATTCATCTCTGTCTCACAGCCTTGATGGCCATGTTTCCTCTATCCATATTTATCTACTGATCTAGATACACAGTACACATGTACAAATAGTCAGTAGTAGTATATAAGGGCAAAGTCCCATTCAGTGATCCTCAGTTTAGATTACTTGGAGTTTTCCCTCATCAGACCTCTTCTCTGAGTAATACGAATATTCCTCACTCTCCTGATTAAGTTGGCAACCTGGTGCATCATACATATGAAGCCTTTGAGGTTGTTTCATTCCCTACATTGGACTACTCATTATGCTCCTCTTTTTCCAATTCATTTTCTAACCTACCAATAGACACTACATTGGACTCTGATAGTGTAGAGAATGTGGTGGACAGTAGCACTGTTTCTAGCCAGTCATCTAGTTCTTTGTATATTGAAGGAGCATCCCAAAAGGGCATGGCAGCCAATAATAAAGCTGTGCTTAATTCTCCTCCAAAACAAAAGAAAAAATTGTGTATAATAGTTAGTGATGACTCAGACATTTTTCATATCTATGATATTTATGAAACCCTCACATCAACCAGCTATGCATGGTCACAAGGACTGGTTGAGTTCTCACTTGACACAACAGTATATGGGTTCACCACTCATGAAGGAAAATGGTGCAGGACCAAGATAGGCAATACCCTGGCCTTACTTGACTCAGGGACTACCCACATATTCATTGACTCAGCCTATGTCAATGATAACAATCTTGAATGAATCTTGCTAGGCCAAGAATTTCATGTTTTTAATGCCAATGGCTTAGACCAAGCTATAGGCTGTATTAGAGAAAAGGTGTCCCTTTTCATAATTGTGAAAGATAAAAAAGGAAACCCCCATGCAGAAGCAATCAATGCTTTCATATCATATCTGGGTAACCAGGATTTGATCATTGGTTATGATTGGCTCACATGCCACAATCCTAATGTCAACTAGATTGACAAAGAAATTACGTTCTCCTGATGCATGGATCAATGTCATAGCAATCCTCTCAACATGGCTCTTCAATCCATTCTGGCTGAAGAAGAAGAAAAAATAAAAACAGAAGTTCCCAAGGAGTACTGGGACTAGTTGGACATATTCTCTGAGCAAGAATCTCAGAACATGCCCACCAGAAAACTGTGGGACCATGCCATTGAACTCAAATCCAGATTTGTAAAGAAAAAGGGTCATATTATTGCTCTCTCCAATACCGAGCTGGAAGAGGTTCAGGTATTTATTGAAAAGGAACTAAAAAAGGGATATATCTGACCCTCCAAATCAGATCAAACATCACCAGTATTCTTCATCCCAAAGAAGGATGGCAAAAAACACATGGTGATGGATTATCACTATTTAAATGAATGTACAAAAAAGAACAACTACCCACTACCCCTTATTCCATCATTGATTGATAGACTCAAAGGCATGTGTTACGAACTTGTTTTCCTTAAACCTAACTACACTATTTATACACTTGTAATACCCACTTTTCTTTCTCTTTATTTTGTCACAACAGGTCATATGACTTCCCCCTATATTTCCTTTCCCATGATCACATGACCAGACCTAGACTCCTGTGACATCAGATCATGTGACTGGTCTAGACCATGATATTATAGATAAGAGTCTATTCTGCTATTGGCTATACCTTTACTTATCTATTGTACCACATTTCACGATATATTACTCATGTATTAGTAATAGTCTTGGCAAGTGTATATATATCCTGGGTGTAGCTATGACTGTCCCCAGTCTAGCTCACTTGGGCATTACCTGGGATCTACCTCAGGCCTAAGTGGGATATCTAGTCCACTTCTCCTCTTACCTTCACCTGTGGTAACCATTCCACATGTATTCCTCTTTCCTCATAAAACATTGCTGAGTGTCATACTCAGTCCTAGTTCCACCTCATTGTCGCCACTTAGATTTTAGTGTAGATACCGTTTCAGCATGAATATGTTTATAACCCTAGATCTGAGATGGGGTTACAATAACATTCATATTAAAGAAGGTGATGAATGGAAGGGTGCATTCACCACCCCTATTGGAGCATACAAGCCCCTCATAATGTATTTTGGCATGTGCAATTCCCTGGAAACATTTCAGAACATGGTGAATGACATCTTCTCAGACATGTATGCCATAGTTGTAATTTATATTGACGACATCGTGATTTTCACATCCAAGAAGACTAAAGAAGAACATGTTGAAGTCATATGTGAAGTACTCAAGAGATTGTGGGAAAATGATCTCTACCTGAAACCATTAAAATGCTTCTTCCACAAGGATAAAATGGACTATCTGGGCATGGTTGTCTCTAAGAAGGGGGTAGAGATGCAAACACCTAAAGTAAAAGCTATTACTGATTGGCCCACCCCCCATAATTTAAAACAACTACAATCATTTTTGGAAATGGTGAATTACTATTGCCATTTCATTCAAGGATTCACTGACATGGCTAGACTGCTGAATAATCTTACAAAAAAGGACACTCCATATATATGATCTGAATAATGTGAGGAAGCATTTAATAAACTCAAATCCATTGTCACATCCACCCCACTTCTCACCTATCCCAATTCTTCACATCCTGTTCACATTGAATGCAACACTTCTGATATCGCCACCAGTATGGTACTTTCTTACCAACTTGAAGATGAAAATTGGCATCCAGCTGGCTTCATCTCACATTCATTTGATTCAGCCAAATGTAACTATCCAATCTATGATAAGGAGTTACTTGCTATTATTTGTTACAAAATGCTTCCTCATTAGCTTAATTTTTCATACATTTTCCTACACTTTTGTACACTTTTTACTTATTACCTTTGGACTGTACATTTTACTACACTATTTACTGTACTATAGATCACATGATCAGTTGGTCACTTGACCTGTCATGTGATTCGCATCTTTTCTGGTCATGTGACCTTCTAGGATCACATGATACTCCCCTTGGACATCACAT
>JBBPJV010001053.1:0-11775 GCA_038088915.1 Sutorius aff. eximius
GTGGGATTAAGCTGTACGTGGCCTCGTTATGGTGTGCAACATTGGTGCCCTTCGGTAAGTTGAATATCTGATTATAGGGTTAGATGTTCCGTCCTGATGTGATCGCGCCGGTATGATACGATGAACTGTCTCATCGTGATTGGACGACATGCTTGATCCCCTCCTCGACGACGCCTAGAAGGCCCCCGAGCGCGGAGGTTCTCGTCCAATGTCCGCTCCACTCTCTCACCTCGATATGTCCGCTTCGTCAAACCTCGTCGCAGACAACGTAGACAACGCGCGTATCAGCGACGGTTGTCTCGCTTCTCACTTCAAAGATGGTGTGCAACCTCTCGACCTAACGGTCAGTCTCAAACGTGCAGAGTCATTGGCCGTCAAGACCAGAACCGGGAGCGTGCTATCAAGGGGTTTCATCCTGAAAACGGACTATTATCCTTCCGGTCAGCCCTACGGTGTCGGCCAGAGGCTCTTGATTGATGCTCATGCACCGCTCTCGTTAGGGCGTGCCCTGGATCTGGATTTGAACGTCCACGGCGCGCCGAACTTTAGGGCTCCACGTCAAGGTAATCTCAATGTATTTGGTGTCGCCCAGCCACGTACGCAGGGTCTTCGTGCGATATTGTCTGCACTCAGATGCCGCCCCGGAACACGTGACCCCTCTCATGTCGTCTGGTTCTCTACGCGAGAGGAGCCGATCAGTGAGTTTTCATGCCATTCCGTGGGGCGTTGTGCTACATGACCACGCCTGACCGAGTTGCGTATCTACCGACATCGACTAGTTTACATATCCGGTCGGCCATTTGTTTTGCGCGATGCATCCGAGCCGCGTAAAACGCTTTCCCTGTCCGATCGGGCCGAAAACCTGGAAGCAATCGAAAATCGGCTGAAACAAGACATCCTTCAAGAAGCCAGCAAGTAGGACGCGTTGATTCGGACTGAACCGCTTCCGTTCTGATCCCCTATCTGGACAGATATGGTGGGCTTATTTTGACACACAATGAACTCTGTGCGTTCTCGGGACGCCATATCTCGCATGACTCGGAGTGACTGATCTGACATCAAATCGAAAGCTGCCATGAGTGGAGAGGGTACAATATTACCGACTTGGACGCACGTGGACAACGTAAGTGTGAGGACGTCACGCGAGCTCTGGCAGGGCATGCGCCTAGATGGATGGCACGTCGAGGTCGGTTTCTTCGCCATCACCGTTACATTACTTGACAGTCTCCAGTATCACCGGCATGTCTTCTCTTTCTTTGCTACCGACGTCATATAATAAAATCCTAACCCCTCGCAGCATCCCTGTCTCTCCTGATCGCCCGATAGAGGTAATCCCGCTTTGTTTGCCATATACCAGCCTGACGTATCGCATTTCCCCCCAAGGATAACTATCTGGACGCCTACCTCCGCGTTATCAAAGATGCCGACCCTATCCAGAGTGCTCTAGTCTTCAGTTGTGGCAGGGGTGCAGTAAGGACTACGTTTGGTATGGTAGCTGCCTTGATCGTTCGCCGAAGGATGCTTCTCCTCCGAGGATTAAGTGACCCCTATGCTGCCAAGTCACCTTTCGTATTTCCTTCTGGGACACCAAAGCAGGGCACTTTATCGCCAGGTATCGGTATCGTAAGGTGTCCAATTCATCAGTAATCGCCGAACTTATCGTTAGTATTTACAGCCGAGTGGCCAGGTAACATACACCGTAGAGCACAATTTGACGGATCCAACTGATTTCTCACTTAGCCTGCAACGGATATGAAACTTGCTCAGGCATTGGAAAATGCCAGTGCCCAACAGGAATCGCACAGATCTCTGCTTCGGTTAACGTATGTTCTGCAACAACGTGTGTGTTCTTTCGTTACAAGCCAGCTCGTATCTAATGCAATCCTATTCTAGACTTGCAATCACAATCAGCCATCGCCTTATTAATGTCACAGCCCGTCTTGTTGGAAAATTTGCGCCGGGCGCATCAAGGAAATTATGGCACCATTCTCAGCCTCCTCGGTTGCTTGGATCAAGGTCTCCAGGCCAAGAGGATAGTCGACCGTGTTATTGACACCTGTACATCGTTTTATTCTCGGCGCGGGGACATGTGGCCACCTAGACTAATTGCAATTTGCTGATGGCAGGCGATCATGTGACGAACCTGCGAGAAGACATTCTGGTCCATTTCGTGCGCTATTCACTAACCACTCCTGACCACGACGGTGTAAAAAGGGAGGATAGTTTAGTCAAAGCTAGGAGGTCGCTCGAATATTAGTGCGTAACATGCCTGATCAGGTTGGCTTCAGAGTCTGAGCCCCTTTGCCGATCCAGCCTTTTCATGATTGCCTTTGCAAGCTATGTTGATTCGGTCCCTGACTTCAGTCAAACATACTCAGATTGGCTCAAGGTTCGCCGTGAATTATTTCTTTTTGTTCTCCACCGCCCACACATTGAAATACGTTCAGGCTAGAACAGAGATCTGGAAGTACGTCTATTTACTACCATTTCATTGCACTAAATCATAGTTTTTTTTTTCTCGCGTAGCCAGGTGGTGTTTCTTAGAAGATCGCGGGGATCTCAATTGAGCGCATTTGCCCCAATAAACGATCTTTCACTTCTGTCCCAATCGGGAGTAGAGGACAAGCCGCTTGTTGCTGGGAAAAAGAACAACGTTGAGATCGCCGACGGCCGATTGCTCGGGGATGAATACAGTGACCATGTTGTCAAGGTCAGATTTGTCCCGGTGCGAGGAAAGCGAACCATGAATACATTGCATACTTCATCTAGAGTCGCAGCGGCATAATTCTGAGAGAAAGGCAAGTTCATATCGCCCCGGAATTTTCTGCCTTTGCTGGAAGATGCTATTAGCACCCTTCTGAAATCTGATCAATGGCTATCGGAGTCGCAGCTTGTCTCGCAGTCCATTCATGGTGTCATCAATTTCAGAAATATTCCCGGCACAAATATCTACGCGTGTGGACAACCGACTGAACTGGCAATCGATAAAGTTGTCCGGTTGATCAAGGAAGATCACCCAAATGCCACCAAAGTGGTATGGGTAACCCTCCGCGAAGAACCAATTATCTATATCAATGGTGCTCCCTACTGTTTGAGGAGAGAGCGATTTTCTTTGAGAAATATGAAAGGGGAGTCAGTCGCCTTTCTAAGCAGGCAGCGCTTTTACCCATTTCGATGCAGATTATGGAGGTATTTCCGCCTCACGCTTAGAAAAACTCGAGGAACGCCTGAGGGATGATGTACTGGTGGAACTGAACGCATTCGACGGAAGGTACGATATTCTTGTACCTGTTAATCAACATTGTTAACATTTGCACTGTTCAAAGGCTTCTATTGCACACAGAAACGTCGAATAGATCCGTCATTCCAATCTGGGAAGAAGTCCAATCTAAGGATGTCGCAGTTCTCAAGGACATCATGAGGTCGCGGCAGTCAAGCAGTGGGATTGAAGTGCAATATACACGTATTCCAATCACCGCGGAACGTCCACCGGACATGCCCAATAACAGCAAACTCATGGAGTTAGTACTCCATACCAACTTTATGAACACTGCAATTGTCGTAAACTGCCAATTGGGGCGAGGAAGGAGTACGCTGACTACGGTAAATGTTATCTTGGTTGGATACGCCCCTCGTTGACCCTGTCCAGGCCTTGATTCTTTTAATCCAACAATGGTTGAGAGACAGCCGAGTCCTTGTTCAAACCTCCCCTCGGCTCCTTGCTCAATCTCAGTCTTCGCCGATGTCCGTTCCACGTGCAGAAGGCAACTCCGTGAATTTGCGGCAGTCGTACCAAGTCGTAGACAGTACGTCTTACATGTTTTATTCTTTTCCCAGATGCATCTGACCCCCCATTTGAGACTTCCTTCGCATCGTCCGGCAAGGTCCCACAGTGAAAAACGCCGTTGACGAAGTTGTCGATCTGTGTGCAGAAGTTCTGCATCTCCGTGATTCTATTGACGAAGAACGTGTCAAGGCAGAACAAGCCACTGGCGAGCTGCAGAAACACATCCATACATCCAAAGGTCTGTACCAAGATCAAAATGTGACACAGACTGACAAACTGATGGGTGTCTAGGACTACAGAACCTCCGACGATACTTTGATCTCGTTGTCTTTCAGGCTTATCTGCATTCGACACAAGCTGATTCCCTCCACTCTGTCGAAACCTTTGAGAAGTTCATCGAGAACAGGCCAGGTATAAACACTGTTATTCATTTGTCGCTACATGTACTTAATATTTACTTACGAACAGTAATCAAGACATTCGAAAAAGACCTCGAAGCTGGCGGTCTGAAAGCACTCGTACCATTGGGGCAGATAAATGGTGTTGTCCACCCTGATGAAGTTAAACAGGTTGTGGCCAATCGGTCTGGAAGCATCTTGTCAGCGTCAACAATCCTGAAGAGCGACTTCTCTTCAAACTTGCAAAAAATGACACTCCCAGAGTGCGTTTGTCGTTGGGACATTGTAGATAACATTGAACCAGTTTGTGAGGCAGGCGTATCGATGGATCGCCCAACTTCCGTCGTGTGCCTTTGACACTCATGTTAAGCCCACCCGGAATGTCCATCCCGGGGGCTTCGATTACCCGCGTGGAATACGTCGATGACGAGAAGATGGTTTGCGGAAGGTATAATTTCACCTCCCCACATGTTCTTTATGATTTCGCTGATCCGATGAACCAAGCGGAATGCCTACTATACAAGGGTGTGTGTTAATCAATAGTCAGCGAACCTTCATCATACTGTCATATTCGCAGATTACGGAGAGCGCTGGCGCGGGTAGAAGCCGGTCCCCAGGGAACAAATATGGTTTTCTGGACTTCTTTGCGAGAGGTCTCGTTCCTTCTTTCTAATTGGCAACACAATTGCATACTGACCTCAACAGGAACCCGTCATTTATGTCGCTGGGCGACCCCATGTTCTGCGACTGGTCGACAAGCCACTGGAAAACGTCGAGTAGGACTATTTATTTGTGGTCGAGATGGGAGCTGATCTACCTACAGAGCCACTGGTGTCGCTACTACGATGGTGGAGGCCATGGAAGAATGTTTCAAGAGGGATGTCCTTTGGGAACTGCGTCAAGGCGATGGCCGTATTTTGCTCCATGATGAAGTAGAGGAACGTCCTGGTGTGTTTACGATTAAGCCCATCTGGGAGACAGTTTCGGAGGATGATATCATGACACCACGGGACGTGTTCGACCTCGTGGCGAAGGAAGGCTACAAGGTCCAGTCATGTCCGACTTGTTCGACGTTCCAGCTGACTGCCTTGTAATTAGATTGATTATGACCGTGTGGCAGTTGTAAGGATCCTATGACGTTGTTACCAGCTGACTGACATCGAAACTAGACCGACCAACAAGCCCCGCTTCCTGACGCATTGTTTCAACTTTTGAATCGTGTTCGACTTGGGTACTCGCAAGCGGGGGATTTCATCTTTAACTGTCAAATGGGCAAGGGTCGCACCACCACTGGCATGGTGACTGCATGCTTAATTTCGACTGTCATGAACTGGGTAGGAGAAGAGGTCGTCGATGTCGCTGAGGACGCGACCATGTTAAACTATGATTCCATTGATGGCCCATCCGAAGAGAAAGCTTACTTACAAGGTGGTGGTATTTCTCTGCGCAGTGATCTGACGCTTGACCACATCCACAGGGGAGTATAAGACGATCTTGCAGCTTGTGGGAGTGCTGTCTTACGGGAAGATCGCAAAACGGTTCACCGACCGTGCAATCGACCTGATGCAAGATGTGCAAAACCTCAGGAAAGATATTTACGAGTGAGAAATATGTTAAATTTTTGACACATTCTCCTCAATTCGACCGTCATGGATACAGTTACAAGCTCGAAGCCGAAGCGTGCGAGAAAGGAAAGCAAGGAAAGCTGACGAACATTGCCGTGAATTACCTGTGAGGCAATGTTGCTCGTTTCACATCAGACTATCCGCTCACTGCGGCATACAGATACTGTTATGGGACGCTTATAGTTTTTTGCAATTATCTGATCGAAATGCGGGGATCAGGCGGTGAAGGAGGGGAGCAGCCGTTTCCCATGTGGCTCCGGGAACACCGGGAGATTACCAATCTATTGGGGAGGAGGTCGCTAGACTGAGGACAGGCTGTCTCTGTGATGATGGAACTGATATGATGAGTTGTCTGTTTAGCATTCGCGAACTCCTGCTTGTGTAGCGTGCGCGAAAAGGGCGCAGCTGCCTCGACAAATCCAGATCCTCGACCTCCCCATATTCCATGATTGCTCTGTCGGGTTGCTTGCATATTGTTAATGCCTGCCATGATCCATCGTCATGAGTTCACGCCCGTTGAACGTCCAAGGTCATGTGTATACGCAATGAAACCTATACTTTTTGTCATTTCACCCGGTCCTTCAGCCTACTCTTTTAGGTCGGTTCGTCTGCCACGCAAAGATAATAAATAAATAAGCGGGAAAATTCGGACGAAAGCCAAGCCAACCGAGCAAACTGACACGGTTCAACGGGTTCAATGCGAAAACAAAAAAAAGGCGGGATAACCAAGTATTTATTGTGAATATTTGAGAGCTGTATATGAAGGACTGGAAATGAGGGAACGAAGAGAGACATGAAAAAAACTCGATGCTGGCTGCGAGACGAATGGCGTGCATGCGGAATTTATGCGACGTAGCTACTAGGGCGTTATCTCTTCGTAGCTCTTCGTATGGGTCGTACGGCGAGTTCGTATACATATAAAATCGGGTCACTTGGCGGCCTGGGTTATGCCAAGCATCATACTATTATCTGAAGGGTAATAAACACTTCCTGTGAATTCAAGTGAGCCGACGTCTAAGCTTGGCCCTCCGGAGGTAGTTCAGTAATTGTTTGTTCAGATGGGTCTTCCTCCCTGTGCCTCCGATATCCTACGATACCGACCTTGTACAAGAAAATAGCGCCCAGGACGCCGGCTACGAAAAGTTACATCGTTAGCATTCCCTATTTGGAAAATGAATTTACAAAATATAAATGTAATGTACATACCGAGGAATGGGGAGGAAGCGCAGGCCCACTGGGCGGATCTGTAACCTTGCAGCTGCGCTGCCATCGGCGCATTGGATCCGGAAGGGTTCAACGTGACGCCGAGCTTGGCCGATTCCATTCTCACAGCGCTGTTGAACACGAAACTGGAAGTTGTAAGGCCAAATGCTGCCCCGATCTGTGGCCCATAACACAAGCCAGCAATTCCGTGGGTATGAATGATCGCCGAATATAAGACGATAGTTAGTTTTGACTCTCACCTGAGTCGTGGTTTGGAATAATCCTCCTGCAAGACTTTGCTCGTGCGGGGCCACAATCCTTGCAACAAAGATTGTTCCGATAGTGTAAACAAAGTCAGCCCCAAACACGACCATGTTGGTGGATGGGAACGCGTAAGCCCAGTATGTAGCTGACGGATCAATTAGGGCAAACAGGATACAAGCGGATCCTGTCATGATAGTCCCCATCACTGGAGATCGGCAGAGATTAAAATTAGTCATATATCCGAATATGAGTAAAATTGGAGTTGTCTTACCAATGAATACCACCAGCGGAAGTCTGGCAACCAGCAATGCGACAAAAAAGTTGCAGAAGCAGCCCATGTAGAACATGGGGAGGAACCGGACCATTGCTTGCACGGGTGTAAGGCCCAGGTAATTCTGGTAGTACAGCTGAACGTGGAACATATCAGCACCCGTCACGGTGTCACATGGTGAATTGGGGTAAACCTGAACCCAGAACATCCAACCATTGAACCCGGCCCAGTTCAGGAAAGCAATTACAAGTATCGCAGCCATCCGACCCCTTGCCCGGGTCCATATTGATGGCTTCATAAGGGGTGATGGCGTCCAGAACGACTTTGACTTATTCGAACAAGTGACGGACCTCTCCAGATGACGCTCCCAGACAAGGAAAACGGTGACAAAGATAACCCCCAATGTCAAACACGCGATTATGTCTGACGTAAATCGAAATGTCAACCATTGATGAAAATAAGTAGGAGAGGGAGCGTACAGGGAGTTTTCCAGCCTACAATAGTAGCCTGACCAAGGACAAAGACAATGAGCACCAGACCAAAGGTGACCAATACTGCCCCAATCCAGTCCACCCGTGCGTCGGCCTCAGGCGACTCTTCATCTGGGTCGAATGATGCTAGGGCACCAACTACACACAACGCGGATGAACCAGCGGATGAGAAGAACGTTGAGCGCCAGTGTTCCCTGGACAACACATCAGCGGATGGTTTGTTGACGGAGAAGCCATACATACCCGCTCAATTGGGTAAGGCCACCTCCAATCAGGTTACCGAGTGCGCCGCCGACAGGTGCACCGGCGGCGAAGGTTGCAAACGCGATGGATCTCGCGCGGGACGGTGGGAATGAATGGGCCAGGATGCCAAGCTGGATAGAGTTAGATGGGGATCAACGCTGGTTCGCAAGAAAACCTGTGACGCACAGCAGAGGGAATCGCAGCGGCAGCGCCAATTCCTTGGAAACCTCGGAGGATTTCCAGTGTGAGACCATCTGATGATAGCAGTGCATAAATATACCAATAAAGAAGATAAGTGCAACTCACTGCTGGCAAATCCTATAGCAATCGCAAAAGCCATTTGCAAGGACATGCCGATAACGAAGCCCTTCTTGCGCCCATAGAGGTCCACAAGGCGGCCAAAAAATAAAAGGAGACACCCCTAGAATGGCGTTAGAATGGGGACGCGGCCATGCACAACTGACTAACAGAACTTAATGCATATGCGGATGCCAACCATTGCAGTTGGTCCTCTTGGATATTAATTGCCTTGCCAATATCTGGGAGGGCCATCGACGCCGAAGTTTGGTTTGAGGTCTAGTACAGAAACATGAAGGGGTGAATGGGCGCGAAAACGTGAAAGGACAGACATGGACAACCATGGCAGCCGTGCATGTGGCCACGACGGCGATCGAACGTGCCCGACTGCGCTGTGGCGACGGAGGGTGAGATGCTGTAACCTTTGCATCCTTCTCAACTACAATTTCTGGGATCTCTGAATGACTGAATTGGGGGTCGAGTTTAGTGGTGTCCCTGGTGTGGGATTTGCGCTCCATGGCGGGTAGAGTCTTCTGCTGAAGGGAAGTATGAATGGCAGTTTCTCCAGCAGGTTAGCCAAGGAGGTTAAGCAGGCCAAAGGAACGGTCCGCGAGGGTGCAGCTTTATTGGTCACCATATGGACCGAAGGATCGAAACCGATTCAGGAGGGGTGACGACTTGATCCGGTGTAAGGTGCAAATTTGATTTGGATCGGGACCCAATATGTGCGTCACTTTCCCGCGGTTGTGGAGACATTCACTACTAAACCAGCCGGGGGCTCCAAACGACGGAATGACCAACCCACCGGAGGGATAAGGAACAGGGGAGCTGAGTGCATCAGGAGGATGGGAAATTTTCTAAGCTCAATCAAATATTTCCAAATTGCTAAAATAAGGTTAATAATTCTGTTAATGTGGTTATTTGACTAGAAGACAACTACTCTAGTGAAAAATAGCAACAGTTAGGACCACGGTTGAAAAGAATGACAGACAAATAGATAACATAGAGGATTATAGGTGAAAAACTTGCAATGGCCTACTGGAATGTGTGTGCCAATTCAGTGACTTGTGAATAATATTGAGGTGGCAGATCAGTGTGTCATATATGAAGAGTGATGCAACACTTGGTGAGCCAGGTCCAGAAAATTTGGTTTCTGACCCCATCAATGTCAGAGATTGATGTCAATGACTTATGAAGTACTATTTCAAATTAATAAATCTGTGGAGTGAATAAAACTTACTTGATTTCTTTGCTAAATCAACTAGTGTCAAATCTTTCACAATCAATGCCCTCAGCATATAGCAAATCAGAGCCATCTTGAGATTCTGTCTCCAACTCATCTTCTGTTGAAACTATAGTGTTTTATTCATTTATTCATTTTTGACACTATGGTTATTCATTTTATGATAGAGTGATTATATTTCACTTTATCAGATCTAGGCTCATTACATGACAGATCTAGTCCATTTTATGGCTAGAACAGTCTAGGACAGGCATTGATCCATCCTGAGCTATTCATGATATCTTCCCCTTCTTATTTCAATTGTTGTTTAGGGTATGATGTCATTTACTGCTATATCAATGGTGTTTCTGCTTTGTATCTTCATTCTTATTAATCAACTGCCATTCACTGTTATGATACCATTCCCTTTAACCTAACCTTTATCCTAGTCTAGGGTTAGCCTAGCTAGTTGGACTATATCATACTTTGGACTTAGTTGTATTTCCTGTAGTATAGCTCACATGATTGGTCAGCACCTGATCCTATCACATGATTCCCATTTCTCATCCCTGTCACATGACCTAGTCATGTGATCACATGTACTCATGGATTATTATGTATCTATGATGTCATTGGGTCTAGATCATTACATCATAGTCTAGCCCCTTACATTACTACAGTCATTTACCATGTATTACTATACAGGGTACCAGCACAGCATGGTCTGTGTGCAGGCCCTTTGCATATATAAAGGATCTGGTGTGACAGACTGGATCCCCTCCAGTCTTGTCAATCTGGACATAGCCTGGGTCTAAGGAGGAGTGGCCATTGTTGCTCCAGGCTTTCCCTCCAGTGTGTGTTTCATACAGACTGCCATTCTCTTCCTCCTCATCATACACTGTTGCTGGATGTCACAGCCAGTCCTCTCTTTCTTATTTGTGTTACAAACTCATTTCTCTTAAACTAACACTTCTACTACTATTCAACTTTGTCTCTTTATTCTTGTCATCACAGTCACATGACTTTCTCCTCTTCCTATCTTTCCTTTCACATGATCATGTGACTAGGGCCTGGACTCTATGATGTCAGACCATGTGACTGGTCTAGACCCATGACATCATAGATAAGAGCCTATTCAGCCATTGGCTGTTATGAACTCATTTTCCTTAAACTAACTACTTGTATACATTTGTAGTCTACACTTTTCCTTCTCTTTATTTTGTCACAACCAGGTCATGTGACTTTCCCCTATCTTTCCTTTCCCACAATCATGTGACTAGACCTAGACTCCTATGACATTAGATCATGTGACTGGTCTAGGCCATGACATCATAGATAAGAGTCTATTCTGCTATTGGCTGTACCTTTTCTTATCTATCATACCATCTCTCATGATATATTAATCATGTATTAGTAATAGTCTTGATACATATATATATACCTGAGTGTAGCTACGACTGTCCCCCAGTCTAGCTCACTTGGGCATTACCTGGGATTGTACCTCAGGCCTAAGGCAGGATATCTAGCACTACTCCTTTACCCTTGCCTGTGGTAACCATTCCATGTGTTCTCTTCCTTTTCCTCTTTGTCATAACACATTGCCAAACATCATAGTTGTTACGATACCGTCCCCGTTAACCTAACTTTATTCTAGGGTTAGCCTAGCTAGTCTACCACTTTCTCTACACTTTACGGACTACACTCGTACTTTGGACTTAGCGTATTTCCTGTGCATTACCTGGGTTCAAGGGGGATGGCCTTAGCTGCTATCATATCCTCCTCCAGTGCTAAGGCTCACACTTGACTGTTACATTCCTTCTTCATCATCGTACACCGTTGCCAGACGTCATACCTGGCCTCCTCTCTATAGATCGTGGTTAGCGCGTCATCGGGTGGCCCTCCAATGCCGTGCGCTTGGGGTTAGGGTTAGAGCTTTGCCTCGCCCTTAATGAGTTCCTCCTTGGGCTCGTTACA
>JBBPJV010001054.1:0-11770 GCA_038088915.1 Sutorius aff. eximius
GTAGACACATGGATTCTTTTATGCGGATTTCGGTCGAGCAAGTAGGTGGATTGCCTGTAGGATCTCTCGCAAGCAAGATTACTCCAGCCTATTAACTTGGAAATCCTGTGCCATGATACACCAGGCAAGCCAAAGTGTAGTGAAAATGTACATAACTAAATGGTTCTGGATCTGGCAGACCCAAATAAGAGATGGCAGTAAAGACTGCATCGGTAGTCTAGTTCAAAAGAAATGATATATGGACGTGATTCGTTAGATGCTCTGACACAACGTGCAATGCAACGTGATGTGGTCCCGGAAGAGCGCGGCTGTACGAGATCGTGAATGAAGGGACGGCAAACTGAAGAGAATTTGAGACTCACGTAGAACAAGCAACGATGCAAGGCCGGCAACGACTATAACGTAGAGGAGGGTGTACTTGATGATCTTCGAGGTACAATGAACGATTGGTCGTTCATAACGAAATATACTCACAATCCAACGACGTTGTCTCTTCTGCTTCGTGGAATACAGAGGCGCACGAATCTGCTTGGAGGGTCGCAGCCAAACTACAAAACAATCTTAAAGAGCGTTGGACCAGCACTTTAATCCACCTACAGAGCATCGTCGAGTGCAGTTTGTCAATGAAAGGGATAAGGACAGGAACCGTCAAGATAACGAGGAGGATGTGACCGAGTAAAAAGTCTGAGCTCCACAGAGACATCTCTACGATCTTGACAATAAATTCGCGAGCGGGTTGCGATATGGCAGAGTTGCCCAGTCCGCGGCCGTACCATTTACCCGACCACCAGGCGCGGTTCGTTTCGTCATGTTTAAACTCGCGGGAGAGGAAAACGGCAATAAGGATTTTCTGAATTGCACGCTGGATGGTGACGATCGCAATGACGCCGAGGACTGCATGTGATGAATCCCAAAGTTCGAGGAACCACTGAAAACAAGCATGAGACGCGGTGGAAGCCAGACTGCGCATCACATACGAAGAACTCAAAGAATGCAATAACACCGAGGAGCGCGAGGAAGTGAGCAAGCGCGGCCATTACTGAAGCAAATTTCGTCCATTTCTCGAACATGGGCCCCAAGAGCAATGACACAAAGAAGAGAGCCAGCAGCACTGCTGCATTCCAAACGACAGGGCCAATTGCAACCACTCCAATGCGGATAAGAGGGCTAGGATTGGGTTGTCCGGTGGCGCTAGGGAAGGACTTGACGAACATGTAGGCGATAACGAAGATGGCTGCCATGCAAATTGGCCAGACTACCTCAGAAAAGACGACGGCTCGCCATGTTGCGCGCGGGACATCCCCAGACAGTTTCTCCGATGGATGACCGAGCTTCTTCTTCTTATAGCCAGTAATCATTGTCCTAGAGAGTCGACAATATCCATACCAACTGCTCGCCTTCGTTCTCGAGTTTCCTCGGGACATCCATCGCAGAAATTCGCGATAATCGATGATGAAGTCGGCAAAGGAAAATTGGTGAGGGTTAAAGAGGAATGGCGCAATACAAAGCGAGAGGACCGAGAACCAAAAGTAGATCAGGTGTGGTATCCAGATGGCGAGCGAGGCGTAGAGGAGTAGGAGAAGATTCCTCATTCCCATGTAGATGCTTGGCCCTGCAAAGCGCGAGTACAGGATACTGAAGGAAATGCGGGTCGTCGCGAACCCACGACCTGTGGCAATGTATCGGGCGCCACCAAACGTCAGGTTGCTGAGGATGGCTTGGGAATATATTTGTGTGGAAAACACCTCGAATATCGGAGAAAGCGATAAAAAGTGTTTTCCGAGACGCAGCAAAGCTTTTCCAGTTCCACGCTCTACAAGCTCTGTGGAGGAGTTGGACACTGTCACAAAGACGCAGATATCAGTCTACATACCTTGTAGGAATAATGGCAGGAAAGCGATAAAGAATACCAAAAAGATGGAGACGATGCACCGCTTGATCCAGTCAAAGACAGGAATGAGATTGTAACATCCTGTTCCTTGCTGACCGCCTAGTGGGTTGCCTTGTGAATCTACTTGACAGATCGCCAACTGCTTGTTTAAAGTCCCGATGTACAGCACTGCGATGTGTGATAAGGGAGAACCCGCTATAAATCATGTAAATAGCTCACATGTAACCATGAACACCTGGATGGAATAAATGACCAAGATATTGTTGACATGGAAGCCAGGGTGGCCGTAGTAAAAGGTGAGGAACCGATCGATAGGGAGTTGGGTGCCAAGGTAATAGTACTCTCGGCTGAGCATCTGCTCACCCATTCCTGTACCAATCTTCGTCTGGAAATTGAGGATGGTTCCAAACCCAAGATCGCGACCTTTGCCGCACTGATAGTACTCCGAATGCTTTATTCGTCCGCCGCGTCCAAAGGCATTCATACCGGCGAAAATATCTTCGTTAAGGTGGAGTCCCTTTTGCGCTTTTGAGACTCCCCCTCGTGTCGTCATAAAGACTGCGTTCAGGAAGTCGGGGTGGCCATAGTGAAGTTTACCACCGATCCATGCCAAAGCACGGGCGGTCATGGTACCGAACGTCTGTTCCTTCCCTGCCGCGACGTCTCCCAAAACACCAATATTCTCTGAGAAGATATATTCCCGTGTACCGATGATGGCAACAGGGGCTTTCTTGAATTCTTTGTGTCCCCATTGCGCATACGGGCTTTGACCAGAAACTGAGTATTCCTCGAACTCTCCAAGAATGTTACGGATCTTCAGGCACTCCTCCAAGTAGTTGTCTTGGTTGGCGTCGATGAGCTGGAGATACTCGCCACGGTAAAAGATGATTGCATGGTTTTGGTTGTCGGATTTCCCGTCACCAAGAATGGGGTTCCCAGGCAACTCGACGCGGAACTTTGGTTTGCGCTTGCCAGTCTTCTCATCGAACTCAGAGTGACCGTCAATCAAGACTGAGAACAAGTGAGGATCACCCCCCTTGGACCCTGCCTCCTCGTCAAGGTAGGCGATTTGCAAATCAGGGTATGCGCGTAACAAAAACTCGGCGTTCTCGTGCTCTTCCTTGTTAAACTTGGAGTAACGTTGCATCGAGATGGTGAACTTGAATTTGCGTCGCGACATCCTTTCCAACTCCCGCTCGAGTTTCTCCGTATTCCCTCCAAACATTGATACAATGGCGGGGTTCTCTACGCGGTAGAGGAGTTTGATAGCCTTGGAGTAGTTCATCATGCCGGAAACGGTACGGTAGAGCGTCTGAGCACGGAGCGAGGCCCAGATACGGGTACGGAGGGTATACTCGGGGGAAGACGTCTTGAAACCGATGCAGTAGAAAGGTAGATCATCCGCTTTGGTCTTTTCGTTGATTGTTGGCGTGCCATCTGGGTGTTCTGACTCCTCGGCAAGGATCTTTGTGTCCTTGACAAAGTTGTCCCATTCGATAGGGTGCAACTGCTTCAGGTACTCGAGCAGCGTGACACGGGTGCTCTGATCTTCTTCGCGGATGATTTCTCGGAGGCTCAGCAGGATTTTTTCGGAGTAGTGAGGGACGAGAACGGTAAATGTGGGCATAGCATCGACGGGGAGTGGCTCCGGAAGCGCAGTGGTGAGGGAGGAAGCAAGGAATGAGATACGACGTTCGGCTTCACCGTCAGCCGGGAAGTAGGTACCCTTGTAACTCGAGCTGCTTTGGTTGGTGAAGAAGGGTGGGGCGCGCAGCGTCCGACGACCATCTGGACCGTCGACTTGGTGGTAGAGAAGTCGCTGGACATGGTCGATAGACAAGAGGTGCTCACGATACATGGAAATAATGATCGCATTCCAGATCTGCGAGACGAGAACCTTGGGTTTGTACTTGACCTCCATTTCCGCTGTGGCGAGCAACTTGGCATAGATCCGTTTGGGCATACGGGTGTAGACATCCTTCCACGGAGTCCAGATAGAAAGTCCGAGCGAGAAAGACCGGCCGACGGAGAAAACGACAAGCCAGATGATGTACCACAGGTAGGTGTCAAGGAAAAACAGGATGAGGTCCATGACGTACATGATCGCCAGAGTAAAGGCGACTTGGCGAGAACACAGTGTCGACCCAAAGTACTTATCGTTGCAGCCTTGGATGGTTGTCTGCGCCATGACAGCAATCGGGGAACTGAAGGAGCTTGTGAGGAAGAAATAGGACTCTGTAAATTTGCAGCTAAAGACGAGGAGCCAGAGTAAGATACTGGCGGTGCGAGCAGAACGAGGAAGCTCGGGGTACGATGCAGTAAACGTCTGAGAGGCCATGTATTTGCGTGACTTGCCTGCAACACGATCGCCAAACATTCGACCGGAGGGGAACAAACCGAACGTGATGGCAGCAACGACAGAAATGAAAAACTGCACAATGGCTACTATGAGCGGGATCTGAGAGTTGGTGGGATTCGGCTGATTCTCGACAAAAGCGATGTAGACCGTTGGGCCTCCCGTCAGGGCAAGGATAACAAGAAGGAAGATCAAACGTGTCGTGAGATGGGAGGCGTTGTTCCAAGTGGTGGGGATGTACATGAACTCGGCCAGGGTGGCGGAAATCATGATGAGAGTGGCAACCGCACCACCCAAGGCCGTAGCAGACCAAGTCATGGCGGGGGATGGGAACTGCTTGTTCGGGGGTGCATAAACCCTGGGAGAGTTGAAAGCAGTGTAGAACCAATAGAATGATACGTGGAGGATCCAGACACGGTTAAAATTGACGAGGAGATGTGCAGTGGAGCGCTTCTCGAAATAAGTCTTGAAGAAGACTCTGTTCCAATCTATGCGTCGGAGGCTCAAGTATCGTTTGGTAGGAGAAATGTCAACCAAGCGAGACTGGACACGGAAGTGAAATTATGCACAAGGGAAGAAAGGGTTGACGTACGTTGTTATCGAGTACGATGCGAGCGAGACCCTCTGGATACCAAAAGAGCTGGTTGATATCGTCGTAACCAATGATCTGGTCGTGATCCCTTTCTCTGCGCACGAATTTGCCGTCGACGACCTCATAGCCCTGGTCACGCATGAACTTGTATAGGGGCTTGATAATTGCCTCGAGGTAGAGGCCCTCTTGTACGGGTTCGATGCTATTCTGACATTCTGGACTGCGGTAGTAATCATCGGCACACTTGAAAATGAAGCAAAGACATTCAGGCACGAAGCGAACGTTGCCAGCTTCACCCCAACAGAGAAGATAGAGAGCTATCTGACGAAGACGGTCATACTGGCTCATGTTATTCATGGCATTGCGCCAACGGTTGAGGGCGCTGTCGAGATGCTTTGAGCCCGCTGTTTTGACAGCGCCGCCTTTGACGCTTCTGAGACGTTGGAGGCCAGGGTTCTGCGACTGACCGACGGCATCGTCGAGATTAAGCTGGGCAGCGAAGTACCACTTGCGGTAGTTGGCATGTTGACCACCGATGTAGTCTGCATGGAGGGTGAGGAGTGCTTGATTCGGACTCATGCGGGATGCTCTCGAGTCGAGCTGTTGCATGAGAAAATCGAACTGGGGGAGATGTGAGGAGGAGAAATGTGAGGTAGGGAGGAGCGGACCATGTTGCGCATAGAGTCGCGTTGAAAACCAAACTTTTGGGTGAGGTCGAGAAATATGTCCTCAATCTCCTCCGTGGATATCGGTATCTGCTTGTCGGGTGACCATGCTGGATAGGGATATGCGCCTTGACCGGGGTCGCCAAAGGGAGATCCATAAGATTGGCTGACCTGCGAGCTGATGGATGGGGGATACGAACGAGCGCCATGGCCGTGATCCGAGGGCGGATCAGCTGTCGGACATGGATGAGGTGAAGGAAAGAAAAGATGAAGAAAAGACGTACGTATGTGGTCGTAGTAGTTCTGGTTGCCAGCGAGTCTGGTAGTGCTCGCGTAGGGGGATGCGATCTCGGAGTCGTTGTCGTAGTCCTGACGGATAGGCTGTGGATGAGCGTAGTGATGACCTGGATGATTGGCCATGTGAAACGAGCGTGGTCGTGGTGGGTTCAGAAAACGAGCGAGTTGCCAGTTGGCCAGCGACGAGCAAAAGGTTAATGCAGAGTTTTGCGTGCGAATTCTTCTTTAAATCACATTCGCTCTTCGTCGTGTCACACAGCGACAACGCCATGTTCCCGCCCCTCCCCTTCTTCTGCATCACCGTCCTCGCTCGCTTCCCACACTTCATTCACCCCCAGCGCATCCCCGCATCCACCGCCCTCCTCGACGCCCTCTCTACCCCCGACCCGCCTCTCTGGGCAGCCATCGTCCAGCTCGTCCATCCCCTCCCACCCCATCTCCACGACTTCGATCTCCCCTTCTCCCATCCCACCCTCCCCCTCCTCCAGAAAATACCAGATTCGCCCGATTTCTCCCTCGTCACTCTCCTCTCCCTCCCAAACTGCATCCGTATGCGCGACGACGCCATCCCCACTCTTCGCGCCCTTCGCTGTCTGATCGCCCTCGATCTCCGTGGCTGCCCCATCTCCTCCCATGCCCTCACTCCTCTCGCACGCGATCTCGTCACGTCCTCGGACGATGGGCCCACCAGAACCAGCCTCAGGTTGCTCAGTCTCCACGGCTGCCCCAACATCGACAATGACGTCCTCTTTGTCCTTCAAGAGTTTCCCTTCCTCTCTGTCGTCGGTTTGTCCCCATTTTCTCATTGATCCGACGTGCCCCAACACAGTACCCCTAGACCTGCGCTTCACCCGTTGCACACCACCCGCGGTCAATGCGCGCCTCTCCTCCCTTGGCTTTCGCCCCTCCGATAACAACTCTCTCTTTCACCCAGCTCCTCCCTCCCTCGCCCTTTGCGCTCTTGAAAAGGTCGCTCTCACTGCACCGAACCCCGTATCCCTTTATTCCTGTCCCTCGGAGTCGGTTTTTCGTCTGCATATCGATAAACTCGACCATCTACCCCCTCACCTAAAGGTGACTGTCCCTGTCGCTAGTTCCGTTACATCTTCGGCTATTCGGACCATTTCATCCGCAGAAGACACCGTCGTTTTTATTCCACCCCTTCCGAAACCTGTCGAGAGCGAACCATCAGCTCCATCCAATCCATCTGCAACTGCTATTGTCGTCCCCGCAGCTCCTACGTCTTTCCGGATGGACCGGCCTATACAATCCAGCTCCAATTCATCTTCATTTTACGAGCATGCACCAACGCACAACAGGTATCATAGGAGGAGTATCCTCCCCTTGTTGGCGCAGGCCGTGCAATCCTCTGAAGGTGGTAAGTTGGATCCATTGGCTGTAGCCCGATTACCACCCCCATGGAAGGCTATGGATACCCACAAATCCCCTGCACTACCCCATTCTCGCTTCACGGCGGCCTGCACCCAGGGTGCTTCTTGTGAAATCACGCGACGGAGGCAGCAGCCAATTGCTCGTTGGGTAGGTCCCCTCAAAGTTGATCGCGCGCGCCTGCACAAGCGCGGTTCGGACACTGTCACCGACATGGTGCACCAGTTTGCGAGCAAACGACTCAAAGTTGAGAGCGAGTTTGCTCTGGCAAAAACGCAGCCGAACATCTCTGTCAAGTCACGGAATCCGTTTGCGAAGAGTGCAAGGTCGGTATTTGCAGAAAGCAGCACAATCACGACCGACCAGCCGCGACGTTCGGTATGCCCGTCCCTGGCGGGGGTAGAACCTGATATGCAACTGCGGGTCCGCCACTCTCTCCCGTCCAAGACGGTATGGGCGGACATGGGGGAAACAGTCAAACCATTGAAGCCTATAACAACCCTCAAGCCACCGATACTTCCAAAGGAACTGCTACCCACCCCGCCCCGACATGCAACAAAACCTAAGACCGATCTAAAACAGACACGATTGGTATTTCCCCATGAACGATACTAAGGTGTGCACTGAGGGTAGAAACGTTGGTCGTTGGATTAGATGTACCGTAGTTGGATCACGTAATGATTAACATGCCCTTTGATCTGCTCGCGAACGACTCGGACTTGACGATGGACTACTTCTCCAAGTTTTTGAAGGCGAGCATCCAGCCGTCCCAAAAACCGTTGCATGACCACGCTAGCGAGTTCAACAAGTCATGGACGTTGATCAAGGTCTGTCTATCGTCAAGTTTGTTGTACTTCTTCACGCAGGCCCGAGCAGACAACGTTGGAACACCCGGATGAACGACAGCTCACGAGAGGGATCGGGTCGACAGATGTGCCAGCTCACCTCCAGTTGATGGTGGATTCACTCGTATGGGAATCCTCCCGGACAGAGGAAGGGTCCGTACACTCCTCCCCTGCGTTACGTTCCCCATCGTTGACGTCCTTCAAGTGGTACTGGCGCCTGTCTGGAGTACCTTCTGAAGAATGGTGAGGCTTTGCCCCGTCACGGAAGAGGTTCCTAATATTTGCATGTAGACGTGCTAGGAATGCTCGTTCGTCTTAGTGAGCCTGATCGCCCCCCGGGAGTACAAGCAGAGGTGCTTCGTGCTGTGCAAAACATGGTTGTCCTCATGGACGAACAATTTCTAGTCCACTCGGCCGTCCACAGGGCTGTGCTTAGGCTCCTCCGGAATTGTGTTGGAGACGACCTACAGGAACAGTTGGACGGTCGTAATAGAGTCATGGGGGCAGCCAAGAACGCTGTACGGAGTCAGCCTTCTGAATACGAGCTAGATCGTGAGTCGTGCGAACATGAGCGAGACTCGTGGCCCTTACGTTTGCCCAGTGGTTAACTTGCTCTGCATATTGTGCAGTCGCATCCGCACTTACCGGGAACTTCTTATGATCTTCTTTCATGATAAACACTGGTATCGTTCGGAGCCTCTGTTTGTTGTGGAAGAGGAGGACGAGGATGAGGAGGATGACGATGACGATGACGACAGCCACTCAGGAAAACCTGCCGACAATTCACGACACCCCCATTCTCCAGCCCCATCACAAGCGACGATAACATCTGCAGCGCGGAAACCAGAGTACGAGTTCCTCCTATTTAACTATCTGCTCCGTTTTGTGCATCGAGAAGGCCAAATTGGTGATTTTGCCCGTGCTGGACTCCTTTTCTTGATGGATGTGGCAATGTCCCCAGGAGGCCCCGCCTACACACGAGGGAAAACAGGATCTGATCAGACAGCCGGAGATCCGATCTCGGATGCTGCACTCGCTCTAGCCGAGTACATTGTGGATGGCGATTTCTCCGATGTTCTGGGTGCTGGCTTAAGTGCGGTTTACTCTCTTTTACCCTCCAAGCTTGAGGTCCGTTCTCCAATCACTCAGGACACTAGCCCTGCTGGTATGGTCCTCGGCAGCACTGGGCCAGCGACAGAGAAGGAAAAAGAAGAAGCAGAAGTTCAGGCAGACAAAAATCGTGCAGTTGGGCTTGAAGAATCTACTAACTCCGACTTCAAAGCACGTCTAGATCACTTCCTCAAACTTCTCGAGTTCCTGCAGGATATCATTCGGCGAAATAGAATTCGCGATCCGGCGGATAAGAGGCTTGATGCGCCAGGTCTCGTCGGGGCTTCTATCGTGCAGTCCATCCTTGACGCTGTGCGCAGAATATTCCTTGAGAATGTGCTTTACCCTTCTATCCTCGAGTGCTCAGATCTAGATGGCAGCGCTGTTGCTGTCATGTCCTACATTGATATCATGATACGAACCCTCGAAAATGGGCAGCTCTCAGACCTCCTTGTCGACTTCCTCATGAGCGAAGATAGCGAAGATATCGGCGCGCCACGCCATCGGCTCCACAGGATGCTCAACCTCAGTGGCAACGCACCATCCCGTTCTCGCTCCAGTAGTACTGCGGATAAGGCAACGAAGCTTCACCGCCGAAAGAGCAGCGCAATGCTGTTGTTGGAAATGGAAGCCCCAGAGTCGAGACGGCAATCAGAACACCTCACCACCATGGCCCGCTTCACCGTGAAGGATCTTCTCCTTTCCAATCTCCGTTCGCAGAACTATGCCACTTTAGCAGCCGCTCTTCAGCTTCTCCAGACAATGCTTACACAGCGTTGTCATGTTTGCGTAGATAGCCTCATTTCGGTCATTCCTTCCACAAGCGCAACGAGCTATCCGGAGCCAGCCATGGTCACACCCTTCATGCCTCCAAGGTTGTCGGAGGAAGGTAGCGACGAAGAAGAATTCGTTTATCCCGGCGCGGAGGTTGAGCGTAGACTCCCACCTACTTCTCTGACATCCCTTCCAATATATCCACAGCCGGAAACGACGTATTCCACTCATGAGCGCGAGATGGGTCTTTATCTCACACTCGTATCACGCATCGATCCATCCCACAACGAAGACGCGTTCAGTACGGGGTACGACCACTACCTGCGGGATGCCCTTAACTCTATCCAAAGCCATTCTTGTTTCCACATAAGTGCCGACGAAGACCTCGAATCCCGATCCAAACGAAGACACCGACTGAATGTCAAGGACCCGATCCTTGCTCTCATTTTGGATTCACTATGCAAATTCTTTTCCAATTCGCCCAAGATGAATATTTCATTAACGGGTGTGTTGGCAGAGTTGGCGCTTTGTCCCAACAGGTCGGTCGCGGGGTGGCTTACCTGCAACGTGAGCGAGATTCCGCAACATAAAACAGCGGCGGATGATGTTCGTTCGGGAGATATACAGGATGACCGCTCCATCGATTTCGAAACAGACGAGAAGCTCGCCACGGAGACAAACATCCTTCCTGCAACTAGATTAGACAAGAACTCTCGCCCGATTGTGCACGCGATCCTTCAAGGTCTTGTCGGCCAACTTGAGCGGTATCGCCAGGTTGTCGACAACTTTGACAAGTACCTTCTTGAACGTCGGCAAGGCTTGTTGTTCTCGGAGAACCTGACAGATGCCCTGACACTCACTCTCGAGCCTGCGGTGGATCCAGGGCTTTCGGGCGTGATTTCCGGCTCAGTGTCATCCTTGAACCCCTCGGACCCAAGCACACAACGCCCAAAGGCTAAGCCAAAGACGTCCTCGTCGTTTGTTTCCTTCCTCACTCCCAGGAAGAACAAGTCAAAGGCACAAGTACCTTCGGAACCACGGTCGCTATCACAAGATGGGAACGAGGCTGTTGCGTCAAGACCCTTTGGCTCCCACTATCAGCAAACCCGAGATATCGTCGTCGAACTATTTGTTGTCCCACTCCCCTCTGATTCATCGAGCTTGTGGACACCGCCGCAAACATCCAGCTGGGGAACCGACGAAGAAGATGTGTTCTCAGTAGAGAGCCGGTGGGGAGGGATGAACGTCAAGAGTGTCGAGAGGTTGGGTGACCACAAGGACCAACGTTTGCCAACCCAAGCTACGTTGTCCCATCTGTTGGACAATGTGGTCATCCTAGAGGAATGCATCAAGGAGTTGGTTGCTATTGTTCAAGCACGAAGGAGTTTGGGGATCGACTCTCTGAGATATGTATAACAGATCGCATATTACGAACGCACAAATACATGACCGGGGTAGCTTGGAATACAAGTAGTACAGTTGAACAACGGTATGAACCCTGGGTCACTTTGCCTTGTTGGCTCGAGTACCTCTCTTATCTATCCCGGATGCCCTTGCCTTCCCTGAATTGGGCTTCGATTGATTGTTTTCCAACCCTCCCGCGTCAACCTTGTGAAGGGTAGACCGAGACCGCCTTTGCGTGGATGGTATCCCTTCAGAATCTTCAGGTCCAGCAACCCTTTTCCGCTTGCCCTTGCTGCCTTTCTGCCTCGAAGTTCCTTCTTCCATATACTTCGCGGCTAAATTGTCTAGGAAACCACTTCTGGCTTTCTGCCTCTGCAGGATGAGCGTCTGCAGGGCCGAAACGTCTTCCTCGTCACCAGATGCATTCTTCTCCTTTTCCTTTTCCTT
>JBBPJV010001055.1:0-11759 GCA_038088915.1 Sutorius aff. eximius
AATAGCAGAATAGACTCTTATCTATGATGTCATGGTCTAGACCAGTCACATGATCTGACATCATAGGAGTCTAGGTCTGGTCACGTGATTGTGAGAAGAGAAAGATAGGGGGAAGTCACGTGACCTGTTGTGACAAAATATAAAGAAGAAAAGTGTATACTACGAGTGTATGAGTAGTGTAGTTAGGTTAAGGGAAACAAGTTCGTAACACTACCCCCTTCTTACGTCTCGACTTCCAGGCGAGAGAAACAGTTGGGAGTTGTAGTAAAATTTTCGTACGGCTTAAATAGAGAAGAGAATTCGGCGAGAGTAACGCCACGAACACGACGAGGGGCAGAGGAGTGAGTGGATTTAAAATCCCGAATTGCGTCCTGCACATTAGCCAAGTTGTCCTCGGGTTCCCAAGTGCGATTGGTGATATCCCAACCCTTCCAATGAACGAGATATTCCAGCTTGCCACATTTGAGACATGAATCCACAATGGAGTCAACCTCGTACTCTACGAGACGGTCCTCGGTAATCACAATAGGGTCCAGGCGAATCACAGATTGCCCTTCGAGCGGTTCTCTATAGAGCTTAACACGAGATGTGTTAACAACGTTGTGAATTTTCATGGAGGCTGGTAGATGCAGTTCAACTGCATTGGGAAGGACGCGGGTGATGGGATAAGGTCCGAGCCATTTTGGGGAGAGCTTCCGGGAGGCGTAGGGAAGCGTAAGATTGGACGAGGAAAGCCATACTTGCTGGCCGACTTGGTAATCAGGATTGGCCGATCGAGATGAATCAGCCGAGTTTTCCATTCGTGTTTGTGTGGCTTCCAAAGCCGCGTGAATTTCTTCGTGAGAACGAGCGAGATCGTGACCGAACTGATGGGACGATGCCGGGTTTTCAAAACCCATCCGAGGGGCGTAATTGTGGGTAACAGCAAAAGGAATGGTGCCGGTAGCTGCTGTTAGGGTATTATTATGCTGGAACTGAGCCAGCTTGAGCCATTTGGCCCACTCGGATTGTTTCTTGGCGACGTAGAGGCAAAGGTACTGTTCTAGGTTGCAGTTGACTCGTTCTGTCTGCCCATCCGTTTGCGGGTGGAAAGCTGTAGAAAGTTTCTGTTTAATCCTGAGCAGTTTGCAAAGCTCACGTGTGAACTCTGAAACGAATTGGGGTCCGCGGTCAGAAACTACCGTATTCGGGAGTCCGTGTGTGCACCACACATTATCTCTAAATAAATGAGCTGTATCTAACGACGAAAATGTTTTGGTACACGGAATAAATACTACTTCTTTGGAGAATCTATCTACTACTACCATGATAGCGTTATGTCCATTTGATTCTGGCAAGTCCGTAATGAAGTCCACCGAAATGTCCTGCCAGGGGTGTTTGGGGGCTGGAAGAGGAATCAACTTGCCGGCAGGTTGTTTATTGGTAGATTTGGAGGTGGCGCAGCCATGACAATGGTCAATGAATGTGTTGACATCTTTAGCAATGTTCTGCCAATTATAATGTCGTTGGATTGAGGCAAGCGTACGAGATCTTCCAGGGTGCCCTGCAATCGGAGATTCGTGATATAGTTTAATGACTTTGGATCTCAGATCCATGGGTATGAATACTTGGTTGCGAGTGTTTTTATAGCAACCGAGGGTGGAATCGAGATCATACCCATAATGATCTTCGTTGAGTTCAAAAGAGTGTTCGACGATCTCATCAAAGATCTCTGGTGCAAGAATAGCCTGCTTTGAAGCAAAAACAGCGGGGGGAAGCATTGTGATGTTTTTATTTATATCTTCTGCTGCTTCGCCATGGTCGGGACAGTGGGACAATGCATCTGCACGACCATTTGTGGAACTGGGTTTGTACAATATCGTATAATTGTACTCCATGAGGAACGCATGCCATCGTGCCTGACGTGGGGACAGATCCTGGGGCTTTTTCCAGAACTCCAGATTATGATGATCGGTCCAGATTTCGAAATGTTCTCGATCTACGAGATGGTGTCGCCACTCTTTGAGGGCACGAATGATCGCAAGTAATTCCTTATCGTAGATAGGGTAATTATGTTCAGCGGCGTCGAAAGAATGTGAGATGAAGCCGGTGGGATGCCAGTTTCCATCAGGTAACTGATATGATAACACCGCTCCGGTGGCGATGTCGGAAGCATTGCACTCGATGCAAACAGGACGGGAGGAATCTGGGTATGTAAGCAGCGGAGAGGAAGTAACAATTTCTTTCAGTTTTTGGAAGGCTGCTTCGCATTCCTCGGACCATACGTAAGGGGTATCTTTTCGTGTTAAATTATTGAGCAGTCTAGCCGTGTCGGCGAATCCTTGAATGAAACGGCGATAATAATTTGCCATTCCGAGGAACGATTGAAGTTGTTTTAAATTACGGGGGGTAGGCCAATCGGTAATAGCCTGAACTTTGGGTTTCTGCATTTCTACCCCCTCCTTAGATACGACCATTCCTAAATAGTCCACTTTGTCTTTGTGGAAGAAGCATTTCGACAGTTTTAAATAGAGGTTGTTGTCACGTAATCTTTGCAAGACTTCGCGAACTACTTGTACATGTTCTTCTTTAGTCTTTTTGGCTGTGAAGATCATGATGTCGTCAATATAAATTACTACGACCGCATACATATCCGAGAAGATGTTGTTAACCATATTTTGGAACATGCCGGGAGAGTTGCACATTCCGAAATACATTACCAGGGGTTCGTAAGCTCCAATAGGAGTGGTGAATGCCCCTTTCCATTCATCACCCTCTTTAATACGAACGTTATTGTAACCCCATCACAGATCTAGGGTTGTGAACATATCCGCGCCTTTCAACCTATCAATCAATGAAGGGATTAGTGGTAGCAGATAGTTATTCTTTTTAGTGTGTTCGTTTAAATAATGATAGTTGTTATGACAGTTCATGGGACGCCCTGGTAACGTTTTTCTCCTCTCTGTCATTGTACTAAAGCAGCATCCCCTTCGATGCTCGGACTACCTTTCCCTCGCCCCTATCTCTGGACTACCTGATAGCGGCTCATCCCCTCCATCCTAAGCACCTCCACTGACTCACCCGGGCATGAGGCCTACTACTTACTATAACTCGACGGCTTCCTCCTTTCCGTTTACACGGAGCTCCGCTTTTCTACACGTGTACGATTCCTTTGTCTCGCTTAGACCTGATCGGACTACATCCGGGTTCGCCCCGTTTCACCTTCATCCCCTCTCCAGGGTTTCCACCGATCAGGTAGTGCTACCGGTACCTCGGACCCCTTCTATAGAGTTCTCTTGCCTTCCCAAACACCGGTAGTAGTTAGTACTTAAACCGCTCACGTACATTCCTGTACCCTAGTCTTAGCGTAACCAGAATACTATGCTATCACCATCCCTTGACCGCTTAGTCTCGTACGAGCTAGCGACCCCACTAGTCCTTCGACCTTGTCCATGACAAGCTTCCCGAGACCTCCACTAGTGCAAGACGCCTGCGGAACCTGCGAACCTTCGACTTAGCGTGGTTGACTGGTCACACCCTACTCCACGACAGGACTAGGCGTAACACCACCACAATCACAAGCACTTGTGGTATCTTCTCAAACCGCCTGGCCCAGTCAAGGCCACTCACACACCCATCATGCTTCATGGGACAGTGCTGAAACAGAAGCATACTGGCGAGCTCGGCTCACACAAGAAACCAAGGCAGAGGCCGAAAAGAAGGTCTCTTTAAATTGAAAAGGTCTAGTAGCAAGCGAGGTACTACTGGACTGGACAACTCTTTCTCTAATCATTTTTCTGTTTTACCCATTTATGAATCTAAGAACAGTGAACTGTGTGATTCAAACATTAGTAGTGACATAACTCCTGTACTATTTAATTCGCGAAGTCTTGTAACTGAGGGAGTGTCCCGAAAGGGCGCAGCTGCCAGTAATAATGCAGTGCTTAATTCTCCCCCAAAAGAAAAGAAAAATTTACGTAAAATACTTAGTGATGATACAGACATTTTCCACATCTATGATATTTATGAAATCCTTGAACTGACCAGCTTCGCATGGTCACAAGGACCCATTGAGTTTTCACTTGACACCAAGGTATATGGGTTCACCACCCATGAAGGCAAACGGCGTTGGACAGAAATAGGCAGTACCCCAGCCTTACTTGATTCAGGGGCAACTCACACGTTCATTGACTCCACTTATGTCGATGAACATAATCTCGAATGAATCTCGCTTGGCTGAAAATTTCGTGTACTTAATGCCAATGGCTCTGACCAAGCTATCGGACGTATCCGTGAAAAGGTGGCCTTAACCATCGTAGTCAAGGACAAAGAAGGAAACCCCCATATGGAAGTAGTAGATGCCTTCGTATCATATCTGGGCAACCAAGACTTGATCATCGGCTATGACTGGCTCGCACGCCACAATCCTGATGTCAACTGGGTTGACAAACAAATCACGTTTTCACGTTGCACGGATCGATGCCATGCTCATCCAATCCTAAGCCTTCGATCTATCCCAGTCAAAGAAGAAGAAAAATTAAAAACGGAAGTACCTGAAGAATACTGGGATTATTTGGATGTATTTTCTGAGCAGGAGTCACACCACATGCCCACCAGGAAACCGTGGGATCATGCCATCGAACTAGAGCCTGGATGTTACGAACTCATTTCTACTTAACCTAACTACACTACTAGCCCACACGTAGTCTACACTTTTCTTTCCCTTTCCCTTGTCACAACCAGGTCATGTGACTTCCCCCTATCTTTCTCTTCTCACGATCACGTGACCAGACCTAGACTCCTATGATGTCAGATCATGTGACTGGTCTAGACCATGACATCATAGATAAGAGTCTATTCTGCTATTGGCTGTACCTTTTGTTATCTATCGTACCACTTCTCACGATATATTAGTCATGTATTAGTAATACTCTTGGCACTTGTATATATACCTGGGTGATGCTACAACTGTTCCCCAGTCTAGCTCACTTGGGCATTACCTGGGAATTACCTCAGGTCTGAGTGGGATATCTAGTCCATTCTCCTTATTACCTTTGCCCATGGTAACCATTTCACGTGTATCTCTTTTCTTCATAAAATGTTGCCAGATGTCATACCTAGTTCTTTGTTCCACCTTGTCACCGTTCCCACTCAATCTTAGATAGTTCTTGTTTCATATGGACTGGCCGGGAAGGAATGTAGTGGACCAGCTGGTGAAAGAATATGCAATGCGGTTGGGGGGGAAAAAAAAGAAAGTAGTCCAACGTATACACAAGAAAAGGGATGTGATCATTCAATAGCACAATAGAGAAGGAATACACTTCATCCAGCCAATCTTCGAAATCACCGTCAGCATCCGGCAGGTCCTTATCAGCCAACGGCCTTCGGGATAGCCCATCCGGGCCGGCATGACGATCGGCCGGGACGTGAACAAGACGGAATTGAAAAAGAAGAATACCGGCGATCCATCGGTTTATGGTCACATTGGGCTGAAGATCCGGGTTGTTGATCATATCCTTCACATACTTGGCATTCATTTCCACTGTAAAATTAGCAATCCCAAAGATAAACACCTGAACAGCACAAAGAGCATGAAAGAGTCCATACAGCTCCAGCTTTGCCTGTGAATAGCAGCTCTCGACTTCAGAAATGGAAATCGATCTGAACCAGTTTGGATAGTGCCTGCCATCCTCGCTGGCTTGGAAGAGGATATACCCAACCGCAACTATAGATGTATCGACCACTAGGACTATCTCCAGGCTGCTCGTGTAGTCCAAGCGCCAGAGCATGGGAGACTTTATGATTTCATCCTTAAGACATTCCATGGCTGAGTGATGAGCATCGGTCCATTCAAACAGAACACCCTTCTGGGTAAGATTGACGAGTGGCTGGGCTATTTTTGCGAAGTCTCAGATGAAAATACGTACAACTCCACAGGTACCGAGGAACCCGTGAACTTGGGTAAGATTTCTGCATTCTGGCCAGTCCTGAATCTTTTGTATCCGGTCTTCATGAGGGACCCAGCCATCCAGCATGCACTTGTGCCCTACAATGGTTGCATCCGGGGTGGCAAGCACGAACTTCTTTGCTGAAACTGTTATACCGAGTGTCCTGAAATGATAGAGGATACAGTTAACAATTGTAAGATGCTCCCAGATAAACCTTCAGATTCCCAGGTTGCCCAGGATGGTCTTGTAGTTGCCATCAGGATCTTGATACCGGGTCTCCACTGTCTTCACCGGAATGTCGTCAATGAATGGGGCGGTATAACGTGGTATCTCGTCCTGCAGGACAAAACACATGTCAGCCTGGTAAATCTGTACCACATTAGTATACCCCATCGGCACGGTAGTCAATCGATGAGGGCCGAGTGGCGTGTTGAAGGTAGTCAGATCTTGAGACTCTGGGTGGAGGGGACATTGATTATATCCTGCAAACAAATCCATCATTCCGTAAACCACATATCTGTCAAATGATTCTGCAAGGTGCTCGATGAGCGGAGGTACCGAGGTGTCATGGATAGTGACTGCATTAAGTGGTTGCAGGTTGTGGACAAGCCAAAGGCTCTTTCCATCTTTCTTGAGAATGCAAAACCACCAGGACCGGTAGGATGTGGTCGATGGTTCATAGACTCCAGAAGCGATCCAGTCTTTGACAATTTGAAGGGCCTGGTCATAGATGGCTGGTGGAATAGGAATGTTCTGGAGCACCCAAGGGGTATGCGGTATGGTCGGGATCTTCACCGGGGGAAAATAGTGTTCATTGAACTGGCCCCGTTTTGCAGGGACCCAGGTGAATGCCAGTTCATGGGTCTGGACGATCCACTGAATGAGTTTCAGCTCTTCCGGCCACAGCCAATTGGATGGATCAAGGTCCAGGGCATCAAACCACTCCTGGGTAAACCGGGTGCCTGGCACAAAGTCAGGGGGAATAGTTGGAAGTTCTGGTATACCGGCTAATGGGTTGTCTGGTAGGTGCTGGGTCACTTGATAATCCTCTGTCAGAGGTGTCGAGACTGCCCAGACCCTTTTGGCTACCGGCTTGTAGGCCAATGCATGGGAGGTGGTATCAAAAGAAAGCATAGAAAGTAAGGCTGAAATAGAGTCTGGATTAAGCTCTGATTGAGTAGAGGAAAGATAAGAGTATGAAGGAGATGGATAAAAATGCTGTTCATGTCTGGGAAGAGTGAAAAGGGTACAGTACGTCGAAAGGGAGTTGGGGGTGTGATGCATATGACATGGAGAATAGTTTGGAATAGGGGCAGATTGGACTACAGGCTCTCCCCAGCATTTCAGCGGATCATCAACACCTAAAAATCCATTTCCACAATGCTCTGGTGGTTAGCGCAGCTCAAACCATGGCGGCATCAGAGGCAGCCTTCAGTCCATGGCTGGGTCAGCAGCTGGTATTCTTTCCTGGAATTCAGGTCCCTGAGAGTGATCATCTGTCCCCCATCTGGGAAATCGTCAATAGTCATGCTCATGAGACAATAAAAGGGTTGCCCCAGTAGGAGATCAAAATTGGCTCAGGACAGGACTTGAACCTGCAAGCACACTTCACCAGGGCTGAAGTCGAGCACAAGGTCTTCTATAACCCCTAGCATGCTGTTGGTATTTGTGTTTGCTGACAACATTGTCATGATGTGGTCTGATTGGATGGGCAAGCTGAGAGACTCCCATACCCACTTCGGCATAGCGACTATTTCAGATCTGGAATCTAAGACACAGGTTAGCTCTTTCTTGGCCAGTCCTACCTGCACTTCAATAGAGCAGAGGGGCAGGCTATGATGTGCCACAATCAGGCCATCCTCATTTCAAATGATCTGACTACCAAATTCACGTTCCACCTGGCCAGGATCATGACCTGACAGTTCATTGACCTGTACAATGTTAGCCGACAAGGTGGACGATGATACCTGTTTAACTGTAGTCATGTCCCAAAACTGCTTCCAGAGGTCCGGGCTAACTGCAATAAGGTCCTTCAGAGGCACCGGGACAGAGGTTCCCAAGACATTTTCGAGTACCCGTTTCGGTGTGGTCTCATCTTCCAATGGAAATGAGTACCTGTATTGAGACGTGGAAGAAGAGGAATGGGGATCCTGGTTAGCATTTGGTGGTTTCGGGAAGTTACTACCGGATGGCATCGCTGGCCCAACTGGTTTGGTAGCGGCTGCTTCGATTGTGTGTGGCCCTGCTGGCTGGGTGGCTGGTGGGGGCATTGGTGGCCTATTGGATGGTCTGGGCGCTGATACCTTTGCACGCTGGATTTCGGGCGAATCTATCTCCTCATTTACTGAATTGGCATGAGGATCTGATCTTGAGGGCTTCGGCGGTACTGCCACACCATTGAACCAGACTCGTTTGCCTTTATTGCCTGCACTGCATTCAGCTTGGAAGGTGGCCCAGGCCTGAGCTAAGAAGGGTTGGAATTCTGGTTCATCCATGTCGCAAGAGGTGGATACTTGTGCAGCTATCATAAATGCTGTGGGGTCTATGTCTAACACAGCATCCCCTTCCAGGCATGACAAGGACAGAATACCCACTGTCATGTGGGGTGGTACATCCCTAATGCGATTAGCAGATGATGAAGGTATGGAGGCAAACGATGCAGTAACCACAGCCTTTTGAAACGAGTCCTACTCTAAACCTAAGTAGCGATGAGGTGAAACCCAAATAGAACCAAGTGTGATGCTTGGCACGTTTTATGATGAAGAGGAATACACGTGATATGATGACCACAGGCGAAGATGAAGGAGGATACTAGATATTCCACTAAGGCCTAGGATAGAACCCAGATAATGCCCAAGTGAACTAGACTGGGGAACAGTTGTAGTATCACCCAGGTATATATATATGTGCCAAGAGTATTACTAATACATGACTAATATATTGTGGAAATGGTACGATAGATAAGAGAAAGGTACAACCAATAGCATAAGGGGCTCTTATCTATGATGTCATGGTTCTAGACCAGTCATGTGATCTGATGTCATAGAGTCCAGGCCCTAGTCACGTGATCGTGGGAAAGGAAAGATAGGGGGAAAGTCACATGACCTAGTGTGACAAAATAAAGAGAAAAAGTGTAGATTACGAGTGTATGTGTTGAGTGTGAGGAAAATTAAATACGTATCATAACACTATTCCCTCTTTACATCTTGACTTCCAGGTGAGAAAAACAAGAAGATGTGGAATCAGTGAGGTTTTCGTATGGCATGAAGAGAGAATGAAATTCCATCAAGGAAATGCCATGAACACAACGGGGGGCAGATGTGTGTTTGGAACGGAAATCCCGAATTGCATCCTGCACATTTTCCAAGTTAATTTCAGGTTCCCAGGTACGGTCTGTTTCATCCCAACCCTTCCAGTGAATGAGATACTCCAGTTTGCCATGTTTCAAATGTGAGTCGACAATGAAGTCAACTTCGTACTCAACTGAATGATCCTCTGTGACGATTATGGGATCTGGTCGAATCACAGATTGACCATCGAGAGGGGAGTTGTACAATTTAACCTGGGAGATGTTTATGACCGGGTGGATCTTCATTGACTGTGGCAAACGCAGTTCCACTGCATTGGGGAGTACTCGAGTGATAGGATAGGGTCCAAGCCATTTTGGTGAGAGCTTGGGGAATGGGAATGGGAGCATGAGATTCTTTGTGGATAGCCAGACCTGCTGGCCAACTTGGTAGTTGGGATGTTCAGACCATGAAGATTCGGCCGAACATTCCATGCATGTTTGGGTGGCATCAAGCGCTGCTTGGATTTCCTTGTGAGAATGGATGAGATCTGAACCGAACTGATGAGAAGAAACCGGGTTTTCAAAACCCATATGAGGAGCATAATTCTGAGTAACGGCGAAGGGAATTGTGCCGGTGGTGGCTGTGAGGGAATTATTATGTTGGAATTGGGCTAACTTGAGCCATTCTGCCCACTCGTTTTGTTTCTTGGTGACATAGATTTGAAGATACTGTTCTAGGTCGTGATTGATTTGTTTGGTTTGGCCATCAGTCTGAGGATGGAATGCCATTGAAAGCTTTTGCTGAATTCTGAGCAACTTGCAAAGTTCTCGGGTGAAGTCGGAGGCGAACTGGGGGCCTCGGTCAGAAACTACACTACTAGGGAGTCCGTGGGTACACCACACGTGATCTCTAAATAATCGAGCGGTATCTAAGGAGGAAAAAGTCTTTGTACATGGGATGAAGACAACTTCTTTCGAGAATCGATCAACGACTACCATAATAGCTGTGTACCTGTTTGATTCGGGTAAGTCCGTGATGAAATCTACCGAAATATCCTGCCAGGGATGTTTGGGCGCAGGGAGGGGCATTAATTTACCAGCGGGCGGTTGATTTCCCGATTTGGAGGTGGCGCAGCCATGACACGAGTCAATGAAGGTGTTGACATCTTTGGAAATCCCAGGCCAGCTGTAATGTCATTGGATTGAGGCGAGAGTGCGGGATCTTCCTGGATGCCCGGCTATCGGAGATTCATGATATAATTTAAGGATGTCAGATCTCAGATCCGGGGGAACGAAGACTTGCTTCTTGGCGTTAATGTAACAGCCAAGAGAGGAATCGAGATCGTAACCGTAATGGTCACCATCGAATTCGTAAGAGTGTTCGACAATCTTATCGAAGATCTCGGGAGAGAGGGTAGCCTGCTTAGCGAACAAAGCCGGAGGTAGAACTGTGACATTTTTATTAATATCCTCGGCGGCTTCGCCATGGTCGGGACGGCGGGACAATGCATCTGCGCGACCATTTGTTGATCCTGGTTTGTACAGAATCGAATAATTATACTCCATTAAAAACGCGTGCCAGCGTGCTTGTCGTGGGGATAGATCTTGGGGTTTTTTCCAAAATTCTAGATTTCGGTGATCTGTCCAAATTTCAAAGTGATCTCGATCTACGAGATGGTGGCGCCATTCTTTTAGCACGCGGATGATGGCGAGCAACTCCTTGTCATAAACCGGGTAGTTGCGTTCCGCAGAGTCAAACGAGTGTGAAATGAAACCAGCTGGGTGCCAGTTTCCGTCTTCGAGCTGGTATGAGAGCACAGCTCCCGAAGCGATATCTGATGCGTCGCATTCAATGCGAACGGGGCGAGAAGAATCTGGATAGGTGAGAAGCGGCGTGGAGGTTACGATTTGTTTTAGTTTATTGAATGCCGCTTCGCATTCTTCAGACCATACATATGGGGTATCCTTTTTTGTGAGATTATTAAGCGGTCTTGCCGCGTCAGCGAATCCTTGAATAAATCGGCGATAGTAGTTGGCCATGCCGAGAAACGATTGGAGTTGTTTTAAGTTACGAGGTTGAGGCCAGTCGGTAATGGCTTTTACTTTTGGTTCTTGCATCTCTATCCCCTCTTTAGAGACGACCATACCGAGGTAGTCCACTTTATCCTTGTGGAAAAAGCATTTCGATGGTTTTAGGTATAAGTCGTTATCGCGTAGTCGTTTGAGAACTTCGCGTACGACTTCGACGTGTTCTTCTTTCGTTTTCTTAGACGTGAAGATCATGATGTCGTCGATATAAATTACGACCACGGCGTACATATCCGAGAAGATGTCGTTTACCATGTTCTGGAATGTTCCGGGGGAGTTACACATCCCGAAATACATAACGAGGGGTTCATAAGCACCAATCGGGGTCGTAAAGGCGCCTTTCCATTCGTCGCCTTCTTTGATGCGAACGTTGTTATATCCCCATCGTAGATCCAGTGTAGTAAACATATCTGCGCCCTTGAGTCGATCAATGAGCGTGGGAATTAAGGGGAGGG
>JBBPJV010001056.1:0-11741 GCA_038088915.1 Sutorius aff. eximius
GTCCCTTTCTTCCTTGTCAGAGATAGTTGTCATGTTGGTGTTAGGCAGGAGAGGATCTCGACGAAGATGAAGACAGAACCGAAGACGAAGAATCTGCTGAACCCTCCTGTCCTCTTGCAGCGGCACCCACTGCTGATGAGAGTCAGCCATTGTTGAAGCCGACTGATCGGTCACGTTCTCGGTCCAGGCGACGCGCTGCATCTGTCAGTGCTCATGGTGACGCAACTGTTCCACAGGCAGTGCTAATGGTGTGCATCTCATACACCTCCTTGTGGATCATCCTGACGCCGGCGCATCACCAGCTTCTGAAATCGTTTGTGGGGACCGGTGTGCTGTTCCTCGGAAAAGGGTAATGTGCTTTCGATTTCATGGTTTCGTTCATGATCCCCTCACACTGAGCAGATTCGCCAATGGAGGGCTTCTCTTTTCTGTCATCACTATTGCGATCGTTGCGTTGGTTTCTCTATATTCATTTTTACTCCTGGTCCAAGCGAAGTTTGTCGTTTCTGGTTCCTTCGGGGGTGAGTGAGGCGCAGCCACTGAATACATACAATGTTCACATAAAATGTAGACATTGGCGGCACGTTATATGGACCGTGGATGCGATATGCGATCCTCTTCTCCATTACAATATCTCAAATCGGTTTTGTCTGTGCTTACACTATCTTTGTAGCGGAAAACCTCAAGGTTAGCCCCTTTCTTTTTCGTCAAACAATATTGCAATGGGATGGCCAACTTCTACAGGATTATGTTTACTCGGTCACAAAATGCGTGACCGACCTCCCCATCGTAATCTTGATTCTTGTTCAGTTAATCATCTTTCTACCGTTGGCTCTCGTCAGAAACCTCGCGAAACTCAGCACAACTGCCCTCGTCGCAGATGTTTTCATCCTCATTGGCCTGATATATATCTTTGGGAGTGAGCTTTCCATCATCGCCGATAAGGGAATACGGCAGATTCAGCTGTTCAATCCGCGAGATTTCCCATTGTTTATTGGGTGAGTATCAGCTTCGATCGAGGTTATAGTTTTCATTAATGGTACTCTGAAAGCACTGCCGTCTTCTCCTTTGAAGGGGTAGGCCTGGTATGTCTTATATTGCTAAATCCGACCCCCAAAAGTTTGATGAATATTTCAGGTTATCCCAATTACAGATGCCATGCGCGAACCACGCAAATTTCCCAAAGCTTTGACTAGTGTCATGCTTGGGACACTCGGTACTTGCTGTTCCTTATACCATCTGCCCTGAAACTAACTTGCTGTCCAAGTGCTTTTCGGTGGAGCTGGCGCTCTCGCGTATTTGACCTTCGGATCCGACGTAAATGCAGTCGTCCTCGTCAACCTTGACGGGAAGAATGAGTTCACACGAACTGTCAGTTCATTCGCTTCTGTGAGGCACCAACGTTAACAAACTTGGTGAAACAGGTCCAACTTTTATACTCAGTGGCGATTCTCCTGTCTATACCACTTCAATTCTTCCCCGCCGTGCGAATTTTGGAGAATGGGCTGTTTGTAAGGAGCGGCAAACGAGATTTGCGCGTGAAATGGCTCAAGAACTTTTTCCGTTTCGGTCTGGTGATGGTTTGCACGCTGATCAGTTGGGCTGGCGCTGCGGACCTGGACAAGTTTGTTGCGCTGATTGGCAGTTTCGCGTGGTAAGTTTGGTCGCTTAAGTCGCATATCTCGCGGAGAATGACGACGACCCTCTAGTATCCCGCTGTGTTTTATATACCCTGCGATGCTGCATTACAAGGCGGTGGCTAAGACCCCAATGCAGAAGATCGGAGATATCGTGCTGTGTGTTTTTGGGCTGGTTGCAATGATATTTACTACTTCTCAGACTATCAAGGCAAGCTGTCTTACACGTGTATTGCGAATGATTTTGATTGTGTCCACAGCTCATGGCCCAGCCGAAACCTGCATCCGACCCAGACCCTGGAAGGTGCTGAATGCTCGAGGTCAGTACGGATGGATACCGACAGGAGATGGAAAGTAGAGTTGCCGTCCGGGGTATCTATAAATCTCGTACTATCTCAACGTTCTTCCATGTAATAAATAATTGGCAGACGTATTGCCCAGGAACCGCCCATCTTCGCGATGCTAACCAACCATCGATCCTCCGCCCATGCAGGAGAGAACGCGCTCACACGATGGTGAGGTACACCGTCACGATAAAACTGTTGCTCGAAGTCTGAGTATCGGTGAAGCTGTGCCGTGCGATGCCAACGACAGTTGCAGGGTTTTCCGATCGGCGTATCAGCGAGTCGACCACATTCTTGTCAAGGGTAGATCGCCGTTACAACATTGAACTTTAGTTGTGCTTCTGGGCCGGCCCCCAGCCCAGTTTTACGTGTGGTCGTGAGATTACCAACCTGACCTCATTCTCGCAACTACTTCAACTACTCAGGATGTCAGATTGCCGACCAGTTCACCTTGGGCGCAAGCCGCTAGTGCATATCCTCCTAGGTTTTCAGGTCCAGAAGCGCTGCGAAGCTAGTCATACGCAAATTGGTGATAAAGAGGTGCGGTAACCGACGGGAATTGAGGCAATGCGGAAACGTGTAATCCCTTCGTTGGACAAGGTTCGCAGCTTGCAGACCCTCCTCACCGAAGCCACGATGGAAATTGTACATAAAGACTAGTATCTCATCGACCATCCCGTGCTTTCCTACCGGAACCCATACCTCCACCATCCTTTCTGCAGGTCTCGCGCCTGGCAGAGCCAACTAACTATTTTTGTATTATGCCTGTATCAACTACTGATCTATCCGTCATCCAATCCCGGGTTCGACGAAAGCCCGCTCCCAGCCTAGAGCTGGAGACCCGCTACCCGACGCCTGACCCCGGCGATCCCTTCGCGCCGCTCTCCGTCCTTCGAAGTCGCACCGCCAGCACTTTAAGCAGTGTCGGCGCGCCTCTCTCCTTCCGCGGTGATTCTACCTCACATCTTCCTTCCCTCCCGTACACCGGCGGCAGATATCCTCCAGACATATACAAAGCGTACCTCAACGTTGGTACGCTGCCGCCCACGACGCCCACGAGCGACCTGAACGTCGTGGCGACACCATTTACTCGGAGTACATCCGACATCTCGCCCACCACTAGTGGGCCAGAGGAACCTATTTGGCTCCCACAGGATTGCGCGCTGCGGATCCCAATCCAGCGTCGACGCTCCCGCTCGGCCGTGTCGAGGAAGGAAGCGCGACTTACTGTACCCATTCCACCCAAAAACTCGCCCTACGGACACTCGAAACTACAGCCATTCGTCCTCACCAGTGCGCTATCGTCCACCCCCGCATTCACCGCAGAACCCGTGTCCATTTCACCTACGTCATCTATTGGACGGAGCAACGAGAGCGTGCATTCGTTTATGTCACGTGTCCAGTCTGACGCCGGGTGTCCTCCTCCGTCCTCACCGCTGCGTCTAACTTCTTTTTCAGCGGATGACCCTGTGGCGGCGTCAAGTAAAGTTAAGAAGCTTTCACGACTGTTGCCAAAGAAGATCGGGAGTCGCCCAGGACTGACCCACCAGTCTACCGACAACCTGGCCCTGAGTCAGACGAATGCTTCTTTCACATCATTCCCCCAACTTTCCTCTGAACGACCATCCAAACCCAAACACGTCTCAGAAGAGAACACCTTTCACGCCCGTCGCAAGTCGACGACCCTCTTTCCGGCAGAGATCATCACTCGTCTACATACCATGGATGTCTCAAGCCCCCTTCGCGACGCGATCACCGGATGCGTTTATGAGCCACTCACGGACGCTGAGCTTGGCCGTATGGGTCGTTCCTCCTCCCCTTCTCATTCTTCTCATGTATCATATTCGGTGTCGCCTGTCGCCAAGTCTCCCACCCACGTACGCTCTCTGACAAACATCGACATTCGGGGCCTTGGTCCCACTGCCAGTCCTTTGCTTAAAGCCGAGGTCGCCCGACCACCTACGGCCCAGTCCTTTTCCACTCCACCGTTCGACGAGACTGCCTTACCGACAGCCAGACAGCTGGCTGATGCTGCATCGTGCGTCGTCATCGCCGAGAACGGTCTACGTGTCCCATTCGGCGAACTATTCCGTGATCAAAAGACCATTGTGATTTTCATCAGACATTTCTGGTAAGGCTTGTCTCGTCGTGTGAACGACCCTGTGTTAACACAGCCTTAGGTGTCCACTGTGTCAGGATTATATGTTTTCTGTGACTGACAACGTTGATCCGAGGATGCTCAAAGAGGCCGACGTCAACTTAGTCGTTATTGGAAATGGCTCATACAATTTGATCAAGTCTTACCGACGTACGTGTTTCATCCACTGTACTGGCTCAAGTGGCTCAATGGATGACGCGCACAGAAATATTCCGCACTCCGTTCACGTTCTACACTGATCCCACTTTGCGCCTTCACAGAACGCTGGGCATGACCCTCCGTATAATGGAACCCAGATCGCAACGTAAGCGAGGTGGGTATGTGCGCCACGGACCCATGGGCGGTATTGCTATGGTCTTCAAAAATGCCCTCCGCGTTGGTATGCCTGTGTGGGAGAAAGGTGGCGACTTTGCGCAGCTCGGTGGCGAGTTCGTCCTCGGTCCGGGGTAAGGTTCTCCCAAAGTCGCCTCACACTCGTAGCTAAATGGATCACAGCATGTCCGCCACCTATGCGCATCGGATGCCCAACTCGCGCTCCCACGCTCCGATTATGCGCGTTCTCGCTGCCGCAGGCATAGGTTTGCAGTGCGAGAAACCATCGCCGACAGCCGAGACGGTTCCGCAGACGGCGGCACTGGTGTTTGACGAGGAGCAATGGATGGAGGAGCGTCGCTTAAGCCTCGCCAGGATCCGGGAACGAAAGCTCGCGCGCAGGATGGGAGTAGCGTTTCCGAGCGCGGACGAGGCCGAGGAACACCAGGTGGTGCTGCCTACAATCGAACCTCCTGGCAAGCTGACTCGATCGGACAGCATCCAGGAAGAGGAGGAGGACAAAGCGACGGAAGAGGTGCCGCAGGCGGAACAAGACGTCGCGAGCGAAGCGACGATCAGTTCCCCTGGCGACGAGAACACGTGCAAGTCGAGTCTGACGCCGGAGGGCGGCGAGACGGAGACGACGACGGTTGGCTCTCGTACGTTGTCGGATTCGGACTCGGATCGCACGAAGACGGAAGAGGTTGAGCCTCATGCTTTCCGGGATAAAGTAATCATGTTGGATCTCGAGGATCTGAGCATACCGGAGGTTGTAAGCATGTAGGAGCCGATGGACCCCTCCGACTGTTATTGTCTCCTTAACTATATGTATTTAGATATCGATGTTCGCCATGATCACTCCCGCAGTTGTTGCACGATACTCGAGTGATGTGAATGTGAGCAGTCCCAAATGCTAACCCTTCGAGGACCCTGATCGACAACAGCATGCCAACCTGCTTGAGTTGCTGAGGTCTATGGGGGTTTGTGATATCCGATTGAATACTAGTAACTGGAGGAGGAACGATAGCGAACATGTAGTTAGAAATACACTAGAGGGGCACTTCCGCCCCTTGAGACACCATGTATTAAAATCTCAAGCAAGACATTGGTAAACCAGCCAATCAGCGGCCGGCCGCAATCCTCCGCTGGAAATCCACATCGTAACCGATGCATTTAATACACCATACATGAACCACCTAGACGCCAATGGATTTATTCTGCACCACAAATCAAGCCGGAAAAAAACATACCGCTCGGCCCTCCTTGCATGCCCGGAGAATCTCTTCTGCACCGACATGTAATTTTTCGCCGGATCGTAGAGCAGTCGTGACCTCTTCGGGTAAAGGATCACGACCAAGACGCCTTCGTAGTTCGATCTTGGCTTTGAGGCCACCATCCAATTTCCTCTCCGACAACTTGATTGCCCACCTTCGCTTGACCTAGACATTCTCTGTCAGAAATCGACGTCGAGAATAGATCAAATCGAGCGTCACCTGATGTGACTGTGCATTCCACTCGTCGGGTGCGAGCGGAGGGGCCGCCATTAACTTGTACTGGCCCATGTACTGCCACGCATTGTCCCTCAAGCGCACGATCAGACGCATGACTTCCGGCCACTCCTCCCCATCGTCTCTAAACTTGAAGATCAAGCCTGGCGAGCCCGGCCAACGAGGTGCATGCGGGTCGTATAACAGACTTGCGTACATAAAGTCATCGAGGCCATGGGTGAATTCTTTACCGATCTTGGGAAAGGTCGCGCACAAGCTGCCGCCCCATATGCGCGACGTGACGTCCCTCGTCGTGGTCACGTCCAGGAGGTCCTGAGGGACTTTGAGGTGGAGCGTGTCGTAGCCGATCAATGCGAGCCGATCTCGGACGACGTTTTCAGGGATGACTTCTTCGGGTTTGACTTCTACTTTGATTTGAGCCTAGAACAAAGGGATACGGGGTGAACGGGTGTACCGCGATAGTGCAGACGAGATGGATACCTGGAGGAGGAAATACAGCTTGGCATCTTCCTCTCCTTCCCCTTCCGACTTGATCTGCAATGGAGGGTCGAGTTGTTCTTGGGATTCACCGCGCTCGCGGCGAACGCTGGCACCCGAACTCGTGCGAGGTGTTCCGTTGGAATCGTCCTTATCGTCGTGTGCAAGGCGCGCATCGATCTGCCGTAATGTTGGAACTACGACCTCTACTCTGGTCGTCGCCTTCCGAGTCCGGGGTTGCCAGCCGAGAAGCCCGCTGCGGAGGCGCTTTTGGGTGCTACGAGAACGACAGTCGGCGTTTTCGCGCACTTTGTATGATGGCCGCCGTGTTCGGTGTGGACGTTGCTGCGACCCCTCGTTTGATTCAACCCTTCCGGATTAACGCTCGAGATTGTGGTTTCCTTACCGATGAGGGCCCAGGAGAACGCATATCTAGGTCCTATCTTGGGGAAGGCTTATCGATGGGTGGAGTGGCGCATTCCAGAACCCGAACCGCCAAGCTTGCGGGTGGACGATATACAACACGTGTCGGAACAGTGCAGGAACTCGCAGTTCGGCAGTGAACACGGGCTGCGAATCCAATGGAAGCTCACTTGATACAGGTCTTTGTACGCCCAGCGGAACTTACAAAACTCCTCTAGGTAAACGTATCAATCGACTCAAGATGCGGTGGCACCTTGTGAAGTCACGTCCCTCTTCTGGGTCGCTTTGATCCTGCCCCTCGTCCTTGCTTTCCGCCTCGCTTCCTTCGCCATGGCATTCTTGTGCTCCTCCACCCTGAGTATTTCCACCACCCTTCTTGCGGCCTCCACATCATTGCACAAATAGAATGCCTTGATAAACATCTTGAACAACGGTCGCCCATGTTTCTCAAATGAAACAAAGGATGACAACTTTGAGAGACCAGACGAACCCGAAGACCGCATCCGTTGCGTGCCGAATGGTGGATCCAAGGGGGAGCAGTCCGCAGCCGGATACCCACCCCTAACAAGTTGATCAAACAACTCCCGAAGCCGCGGGGAGTCGAACGCAGACCGCCACTTCATCATAGCCCTGATCAATATGTTGGCTGTTACTCTGTCGGGCCGGAAACCGTGGTTCTCGACAAGGTTTTCCAACAATGCGAGGACTTGACGGACACGTCTCCCATTACGTAGCGCAGGTTGATGAGACACTCCGTGGAGGAGAATGTTCCCCAAGGCGGTACAGCGGGCGGGGGGAATGGTGGCTGCGGCGCAAGCAAAAGTGTGTTTGGCGGAAAGAAGCTGTCCTGATTTCAGAAGCTCTTGAAGCGAGCGTTCAAGTGCATACGCTGCATAAGGACAACATCGCAAACGGGAGGATGGTCTAAGCGATGTTGGGCCGCGGAGAGGGGCGGTTCGTTTGGGCTGGAAGATCTTGATTTGTATAGCAGTTCGGTTCATTAGGATACCCAGAGACCGAGCAATTTTATGATGCTCGGCTTTGACAGTATCAATGATTTTGCGGGTAGCGGTAAATTGCCCGTGCCGTAGCAACACGCGGCAATACCGGACAAAGAATCGTGGCTGAAAGAAGCTGGGCAACCTTCCGAAGATAGACAACACCACGGGAGATAGTTGCGTGCCTCTGCCGTGCCGAGCCAAAACAACTAATAACTGTTCGAGACACCCTCGAAAGTGTTCAGGCGGGGCATGCGAATGATACAAAGCTGCAAGTTCACGGGTGATGGCGACAAAGACGTTCTGGGGGTGACGGATTCGTGGGTTCTCCCTAAGGCTACGTGCGATTGCGGAAACAAGAATACCTCGTTTTTCCAGGGAAAATCGGCCGTCGTTGAGGAGCAGAGCCTGGCGAAGTGCACCACGTTGAGCAAAAGACATGGCAAGGATATGAGGTGCTCCTAGATCGGATCCCATTTCCTTCCCCTTCATAACGGTGTAGAGCGTGTAGGCAAGAGACGTATCTATGGGTACAAGAGCTTCCACCGCGGAGGCGAGCACCTCGTGTTGCTGCCTCAAGTCCGCAGAAAAGGCCTTCAGCGCTGTGAGCACAACGTCTGGGAGCGGACCCTGGACGCGCACTGCCGCGGCAATGTATTGAGCAACAAAGTGTTTTTGTACCAATGTCCGGGGACCTTCCAGGCTGTCTTCGGGGCGATGAAGACCTTGACAACCGGAGAACAAGGCCGCATCTGCGAGAACACTTGCCATCTTGAGAAAGGAGCTGGTGATGGCACACGCGAGATCTTGAGAGACTGGATATGATCTTGTGATCATCAACCACAACTGGTACAAATTGCGCGTTGTTTCCAACACTCTTTTTGCAGAAATGGGTGCTGCGAGCGCAGAGGACAATTCTTGTGATGTTTTTTCTGCGGTGGCCAGACTAAAAATGATTTGCCAGCATGAAGTCGCTTGCGGGATCGCATGATCACCGGGCCCGTGAATTCCATCAAAGTGGAGCATCGCGTGGGAATTGAAAACGGAGAGCAAGATCAATGAACTCCAACGCAGAGGAAGTGCATACGCGGGCGAGAAAACGGAAAGGAGGTGATGCAGTGAGTTCGTTGATTTGTCGACGGGAAGGTGACTAGCGAAACCGAACAAAGTGGCAGAAAGGGAACGAGCCATTGTCGTCGCATCCACAACGGAACCATTCAAAGTTATGTTGGATAGCTGGGATTCAGGGAGGCGGTCGGAGGCCTCATCTATTTCCCGAGAAGCACGACTCCAAAGCGCAGCAAGGATGGCCTCTCGTGATCGCGTAGACAACAGTGACTCGTGTTGGATGACCAGGCGGTACAGCAGATGTTGCAGCCGCGAGTGATACACGCGATGAGTCCGTATAAGGAAAGAAATATCGCAGGCAGCAAAGTCGAGGAGAGATGGATTCCGAATAGCTAGGAGGGTCTCAAGGAAGTAGGCGTGTACCTCGGGACGACGGGAATGGCGACGGATGATATGGTAGTGTGTACGCGCACGCAGAATGGCATTGTGAACATGGCCTAAAAGAGTTGTAAGATTTAGTATGCAACACTTGGAATGAGGGGGAAGGGAACTTGCGTTCTGAGGGCTTGGCTTGGACCATTGCAAGTTCGGCACACATAAGCCAGAACCGATCAGAATCCTGAAGGGGAATTCCCCTTTCCAACTTGTACTTCCCGACTTTCAGGACGAAAGTCCAGTAGGTCCTGTGCGTAGTTATCCGCAAGAGAAGATGTACCTGAGGGACTTTATATACAACAGGTATGCGAGGGTCTGTGGATAACGATCCAAATAAGCCTATTAGCAGGGTAAGCATTTTGACATCAAGCATCCCAAGTTGATTTTTTGCCTCAGCGCAATAGTAAAGCGAGCGAATGGTGGTCGGTGAATACGCAAGCGGGCGGTCCGATGAAATGTTTTCCGAGGATAAAAACCGCCTCAAGGTGTCAATGGCAGAGTGGCCGGGCCGAGAGCATGCGGTTTTCGCAATGCGGGAATCTTCCAACGCGCCGGCGGATGATCCGAACGATAAAGACAAAGCATCTCGAGAGCTAGCGGGTTGAGGTTGCGCAGACGATGAAGGGGCAGCCAAGGTAAACGGAATCTCGACTATAGAAACCGCTGCGCCAGTGTATGCATGGCTGGACCAGGATGTCTGGTTGAAGCAGTAGGACAATCTGGAATACGCTTAGGTCTGGACAAGAAATTAGACACGACCCAACACTCGCCTTGGAATGCTGTCATGACCACCGCCAAGGACTCGGACGGTCGACAGACACCATCGCAACATTCCATTGTATCAAGTCAAGGTCAAAACGAACAAATTTGGAGAAAGTTAGAGAGTCACGTGCTATAAAAGCACAGCCATCAGCGTTGTTCGTCGGAGATTAAACTTTATCTAAGAACTAGCACGGGAATTCCCGGCCAATATCGACTGTCAAAACCTTGTCATCGTGGAGACACAACTTTACATCCCTAACCAGTCGCCTTGAAAAATCCATTGGCACTGCTGGTTTGTGTTCACAGAATCCTGTCTGACTTACGTCTGACTTATCCCTACAGAGGTCAATCGGGAGGCACTAGTTATCCGCTCAATATCACCTGTACCAAGTATGTGAGCTCTGCGACCCATACTGGATCTTTATTCTCAGCAACATGTCTAGTAACTACACACAACGATGGGTGCTACGCGTGCACAAAAAGAGCTTTACTTTGCAAAGTTGAAGGACCTTATTGCTCAATATCGTGCGTGCCATAACATCTCGACTACGTGCCTACCAACCTCAGTCATTCAGCCTCTATCTTCTTGGTCAATGTCGACAACGTCGGTTCAAACCAGATGCACCAGATCCGTACTGCCCTCCGTGGAAAGGGTATCGTGTTGATGGGTAAGAACACAATGGTCCGCCGCGCCCTCCGATCCATCCTCTCCGAGTACCCTCAGTTCGAGAGGCTCCTCCCACACGTCAAGGGAAACATCGGTTTTGTGTTCACTTCTTCCGAGCTCAAGGAGGTTCGCGATATTATTGTTGCCAACAAGGTTGCAGCTCCCGCCCGTGCGGGTGCCTACGCCCCCAAGGACGTTGTTGTCCCCGCCGGTAACACCGGTATGGAACCGGGAAAGACGTCTTTCTTCCAGGCTCTCGGTATTCCCACAAAGATTGCTCGTGGTACCATTGAAATCGTGTCAGATGTTCAAGTCGTCACTGCCGGTAGCCGTGTCGGACCTTCCGAAGCCACCCTCTTGAACATGCTTAACATCTCTCCCTTCACCTACGGTATGACCGTGGTCCAGATTTTTGACTCTGGAAACGTCTTTTCCCCCTCGGTCCTTGACATCGACGAAAAGGAACTCATCGACCGATTCTTGTCTGGGGTCAAGTCGATTGCTTGCATTTCGCTCGCCCTCCAGTACCCGACGATTGTCTCAGTCCTTCACTCTCTTGTCAACTCGTACAAGAACCTCATCGCTGTTTCCTTGGCTACTGATTACAGTTTTGAGGGCGCAGAAAAGGTTCGTTCTGCGTTATTTACCGACCATTCGTGATGCTATCAGCACATTATCACACCGAAAATGCTGACTTTCACGATGCATCTTCCCATTTATTACTGACTTTTACGCATTCCGAATGAACTTTTTTTTCTAACCCTCGTTGCCCAGGCTAAAGCGTTCCTGGAAAACCCAGAAGCATTCGCTGCCGCCGTTCCCGTTGCTGCAGAGTCCGCTGCTCCGGCTGCTGGTGCTGAGGAATCAAAGGCTGAGGAGAAGGAAGAGGAGAAGGAAGAGTCTGATGACGACATGGTAAGCTGATTTGACTATGTATCGTATGCTGTGATTG